>PVKC010024279.1:0-16946 GCA_004027635.1 Crocidura indochinensis | reverse complement strand
TGATTGTCAACAATATGTAAGCCAATTTGATTAAAATAAAAATTATATATATAATAAAAATAAATAAATAAATAAGTAAACAAACCTCCTGCAAAAAAAAAAACTGGTTCAGTATAGCAGGTTAAATTATTTGCAAAGCATAGTTGTAATATTAGTTAATTGCCAAATATAGTTTGACAATTAAGATGCTTTAAAGCAATAATTTTAGGGCATTATTTTAATATACCCTGTAATCCACATGGATATCTAGTTAGAAAATGTATTATCTGTTATATGAGCTCTTGTAGCTAATAGAATGTTCAAATATCTTGCTTAAATTAATTCACCCAATATGTATCAGAGTTAGTATTCAAGTCTAGAGCCTGGCTTCTTAAATTTATTTTTCTCTCTTGACATATACTTTTTCAAAGGCTTGGAGCAGTAAAGCAAAGAGTATATTGGCAAATCCTAAGATGTTCATTTAGGTTGTTGTAGAATATTTAATAAAGTATAAAAAGAACTTATTGTCTCCAGTATTAATCTTGATTTCTGATAACTATGGTGTTTCTTTCTAATAAAATTATCTATTAAGTTATTTGAACTTTGTTACCCTAATATAACTGTATTATATTAACCCTTTTATATCAAACTTTAATAAGTAAAGTTTTAAGATGGATACTTAATGACAAGATAGAAGAAAATAGTTGTGTTTTGCTTCTGGAGATGAAATCAAGGAATAATGTTAATTGTTTTATAGATGTGAATTTTTTTTACAAATTTTATATTGTTTTAACTTGAATCCTCTTTTCGTGAGCAAATGTGGTCTATAAAGTAGAACTTGTTAATATTTTTGTGACTATGTGGCCTGTACATGACAAATTTGTAAATATTTTAGAGATGAAAATAATATAAATTCTATAATTATTTGTATCTTTTAACACTGTTATATCTTCATAAATTTTGGTTTATGTTTTTATTCATTTAAATTTGTTTAAATTTATCATTGTATATTAGATCCACCATAATCTATCTGCAGTCCATCTCTTTACTTTGTAGATTTTAGAGATGTATTGTTTTAGGAGTCTTATAATTTCCGGATGAATTGTTTCTTTTAGCATTAAATAATAACCTCTTATTATGATTATGCTTTTTCCCTAACACCTATCTTTTTAAAAAATAATATTACTACATTTGCTTACTCCAGTTAGTGATCATTGTTATATTGCATTCTATCTTCTTGCTTTCAGCTCTTCCAAGTCATTATTTTTTTAATTATAACTTTCTAGAGATGTTATTTATACACCAAGCATCCTTTTAGAGAGTATTAAGTTCAGTGACTTTAAAAATATTTTTACTGTATGCAATAACCTCATTAACTAATTTTAAAGACTTATTTGTGAATTGGGATGGGAGGTATGCCTAGAAATCCTCAGAGCTTGCTCCTGACTCTGCTCAGGGATCACTCCTGTTTCTATATTCAGTGCCAAGGATTGAACCAGGGTTAGTTTCATATAAGGCAAGCACCTTAACCTTTGTACAATCTCTTTAAATCTCTGGTTTAGAGCATTTTACATAACCTCCAGAGGGTATTTATATCTACAAGCAATCACTACCCATTTTTCATCTTCCCCAGCATTAATACTTATTTTTTTAGTCTGAATAATATTTCTCTCTATATATATGCATTATTTAATTGTATGCCACATACTTTTCATGTTTATTATTTATTCATTACTGGAAAATTTTTCTATTTCTTGTTACTATAAGTAATGATTTTTATGAATAGACATATACAGTGTTGTAAATGTTGTATATGGCCATATGGTTTTCTCTTTAATATATATCTAAGAAGAATTAGTGAATTCTTGGGTACATTCATACTAAACTAAAGTTCCCAAGTCTCTGTACTCCATAGTGACTCCACCATTTCACATTTATACTAACAATGTGTGAGTTCATTTTCTCCATATTTTGTTCTTGTTATTGATTAGATATTATATGCCTTAGTATGGGTTTTTTTGACATTATACTAAAATATTCTTTACATGCATGCCACCTAGATAACTTTATATTTTCTATTTCCAGTATCTTTATCTTTGCTTTCCTCTCTATAAAGTTTATGTATGTATTACACATTCAGAACTGTTTTACTGGATCTAGGATGGTAGATTGGAAAGGTCAGGAATATGTGCTGCCTATGTTCCAGGACCAGGCTCAAAATTGGGCACATTACCCACATGAGTACAACTGGCTGTGACCCTGGTAGTTCCCAGAAACTACATTGTTACCCTGGCGATCCACCCTGGCCTTAACAACACTATGCTGGCAGCATTTATACTGATTGACTCACTATCAGAGTGGCCCATGGTTACTGGCTTTTGAACACTGCTTGGGAAAACTCTCTTCTCAGTTCATAAATGCTGTTTCATTTAGCATTTTTGTATTTGAAAAGATGAGAATCAGGGAAATAGAAATAAGAAACAGCATTCATATTGGATCAGCCTGACCTTCCGGGAATTTGAGAAAATCATTGCAAATATATTACTATGAAATGGTTTATTTGGAGTTGCAGGTGCTGCTTAGGACTATGGCCAGAATTGTTCTTCTAGCTAAATACCTTTGACTGCATATGATCCATTACTGTACCAATATTTGATCCCATGTAAACTAGTTCATCTTTTTCTGTTATTTTACAGATGCAAGTTTCCAAAAATAATACTGAAAAGAAAATGCCAAAAGTTAGAAAAAGGAAAAGGTATGCTTTTTCAGAATGAAAAAAAAATGTTCAATTTTTAAATTTAAGTTTCATATAAGAAGAATCTCTTTTCTCCCATCTACCCTAGTGGTTTTAGGGCACTGAGACCACACATGACTACCTTACCCAGATAGGTCTTTAGAAGGAGGTGTGGGTGTTGGGGTCATGAGGCATTAGGGAATGAACCCAGAACTTGTGAACACCAGATAGGCATTCCACCTCTGTCTTTTGAATCATCTAGCCCTATTTAAATGCATATTAAATTAGAAGTATTACGATGAAATTTAAATTTGTATGTTTTAAATTTAGCTATTCTATGACAGTCCCACTGATTTTTGTTGAAATTTTTCTGAAGAATTAAAATTATAAGTCATATTCTTTAGTAGATGAAGAAAAGTATGTTTACATAAATGTCTTGAACCCCAATTTCAGTAATCATTGTGCAAGAAAACAGATGAGAATTAAATTTAAAAATAGGTAACATAAGTCAGAATCAAACCTCAGAATGATCTTATAAGTACCAAATGACAAGTTTAGTGTTTACCAATGAACTAGCTTTATGGTTTATTAGTTTACTTTTGTAAATGGTGACCTGGGCTATTAAAAAGAGTCCTATTCAAAGACAAACACTTGACCCTAATAGTCATTTTCTTATTTTAAGGGGATAAATAATTATGTTAAAAATACTTTCACTGTTCTACCTATTATAGCAACCCCATAATATTGGTAGGGGGGGATGTATCATAGTTATCTAAAAAAAATTATAGCTTATTTTTTAAGCTAAAAAGGTACGGTTTTGTAATGTTATTATACACATTTACCTGTGTTGTCAAGTTTCTTAATTTTTCAGAGTTTAATAGATTCCAGGGTGGGAGAAGTATTACATGAAATAGTTTATATAAAAATATCAGGCAGATGAGGGGCCAGAGTGATAGCTCAGAGGTGGAGCATTTGCCTTGCACATGGTTGACTTTTATTTGATCCTTGGGACCCCATATACCATATAGTTTTCCAAGCCTACCAGGAATGATCTCTGAGAATAGATTCAGGATTAAGCCATGAGCACCATGAGATATGGTCCCCAAACAAATATAACAAAAAATAATAATAATAATAAGTAAAATAGGATATCTGGTAAATTAGTAATTTTTAAACCTTAAATAAACATTGTCCTCCTTTGTTTTTCACTGTATCATGTTGCCCTGGTTTCTATATAAACAAGGAAAAGTGCCTGGAGATAAGTATATATTAATATTCTATAATTGCTAATGAATATGTATGATTGGTCATTTAATATCCATAATTGATGTTTGGAATTAAATCTGACAAATTCTCTTTCTAGTGCAGAGATTTTAAAAGAATTTTTTGAAAATGTTTGTTCAGATGACACCTTATCAAAGGAAAACATGGGTATGTGAAGGCCTATACTGCTTTTAGTTATTTTTATCTATGTGTAATTCTAAGTGTAGATATAGTCATACACATAAAGGAAAAACAGTGTTTTTATGAATTGTTCTTTATATTGATACACAAAGATTTCCAATTGTCTTTAGTTTTCTGCTCACTTGAGTTTAGTTTCTTCATTCTTGTCATTTTTTTAAAAGTTTATAGTCAGAGTTGCAGAAGGAAATATATTGTCAGTACATTTCAATGCAGACCTCTTCTTTCTGAATGAGCCCCTAGAAAGCCAAAGTGAAAAATGAAAGGGAAAATGCAGTTGGGCTATTCAGTTGGCTTGTCATTGGTATTAATACACAAGAAGAAAATTTTAGTTTTCAAAAGTTATTATGTACTATTCCCTTATTGTTTTGAAAAGCATACAAATGCTTATTTATGGGGTAGAATTTGACAGACGTGCTAAGAAGTTTCAAAGTCCATTAAAATCCCCAAAGTAGTCCGTGCTATGCACAGATCCAGTGGCACTGCCTTTTGGTTGACTAAATAACCCATTCATCTTTAATCTTTAATCTTTAATCATTCAACAAAATTAAAGCCAGCAGAGTAAGGATAGAGTAGTACATTATTTTGTTAAATCCTTTTGTTATTCTTTTAACCCACTACAAATTTTGTTGTTTTTCTTTTTTAATTTTTTTCTATTCTTTTTTTTGGGGGGGTGCACACCCATTTGATGCTCAGGGGTTACTCCTGGCTAAGCATTCAGAGATCACCCCTGGCTTGGGGGGACCATATGGGATGCCGGGGAATCGAATTGCGGTCCTTCCTTGGCTAGCGCTTGCAAGGTAGACACCTTACCTCTAGCACCATCTCACCGACCCCATATTTTATTCTGTTGCTTATGTCCTACTAATTAAGTTTCCATTTCTGGGCTATTTTTTCAGTCACACTTGATCAGTTCAAGTATTTCTGTTGAAAGGCCAAAGATCATGTTATCCCTTGTCAGACTCAGCACTGCAGGTTGGGGTTTTGTATCCCTGAATATGTATCTCTAGGACATAAAGAATACTAAATCTTGGCATCTTTAGTCTGGAAGTTATTCTTCCACATAAATAAGCTAATACATTTCAGTGATTACTCACTTACAGGGAACCCCTTTCAATGATCAAAGATTCATGCTCAGTGCAATAACTAGGATATGTCATCAACTCAGGTATCCAATGACCAGATGAGTGAATAATGGAGGTATGGTAAATGTGCACAATGGAATACTATGCAGCTGCAAGAAATAATGAAATCATGCAGTTTGATGCAACTTGGATGGAACTGAAGGATCAAATGTTAATGAAGTCAGAGAAGGTCAAATACTGGATGATTGCACTTATCTGTAATCTGTAGATTAACTTGAAAAGGGAATGCAAGGAAATGCAAGCAGGAGCGACCAAGTGATGCCAGGCCAGGTGTATGCACTGGAGACCAGCCTCAGGGGCTGCCTGGGCTGTCCCTGAACCCAGCACTGTGAAGCAAAAATCCCAAGACATGCCACCTTCCTCATCTACCACATCACCACCCTCTTCACCATCTGCACAGTCTCCCCAGAATGACGTTGGAAAACCCTAAGCTCTGTGGATTTTCAAATCTAGCTCTCTGGTGTGGAGGCCCCCACTTTGCCTACAGTGACAGCCATGTGGGCTTTGTGTGTGGCCATAGCTGCTGCTTCTGACAAGGAAATATGTTCCATCAGGGCAGTGATAGGATGCTTAGCCCAGTGGTGACCCTTCTGGAAGATCATATGGGCTGCATCTGGGGTGTGGCATACCAGGTCTCAGAGGAGCAGGGAAATGAGGCATTGAAGTACCTTGAAAGTGCAGAAAGCAGTGCTCAGAGGCTATTATATCCAGAAGATGACCTTCTACCCTCAAGCAACCCCTGACCAGCCTCTCAAGGCATTGGCCTACATGGCCACATCACATAATCCTGGATATCTTAGTCCTGCACCCGAGGAGGTCATTGCTACATAAATCCTAGCCTGCCACAGCTTCTCAGGCTTGAGTATTTGCTGCAGCTGGCAGACTTCATGCAGCTTTGCAGGCCTCAAGCCCAGAACAAGCACTTGGCAGTCATTGTGGATGCTGTGGGCACCATGCTGCCTTGCTTCTGCCCCAGTGAGCAGATTCTGGCACTGGTCTAAGAGGTCACACCCCTGTGGGAAGTGCTCACACAGATATAGGGGCCCAATTCATTCTTCTGTGCACGCAGACTCCAAACTCTTAGAGTCCAGGAGTAGACACAGCAGCAACGACTTCTCTCTCTAAGGCCCTATCTACCTTTCTGCAACCTCTTGTCTCTCACCTCACACTGACTACTTGGAACTATTTATTGAACTGTATTGGTGTGGTAGGCAGGATGGGGGGCCTGCCTTGGACACAGGCGCCCTGTTGAGCAATATCTCACCCTGGTGCCTACTGCATGAATAGATTCCCTCTAGTACTGCTGCTAATTTCATGGTCTTTAGACTCTCACTAACCCAGGGATCTTACAAGAGCCTTTGCCCCTTGGCTTCCTGACTCAACACTCCCCAATTCTGGGGTATACCTGCAAAGGGGCTGCTCTCTCCATAGGTTCCAAAGAGCCCAGCTGGATCTGCAGTCTAAGCAGTTGGTTTTGGGCTTATTAGTCTTTCTGCTTCACTCTTATCCCTTTGTCCATATTGTCTATACCTCTGTGCCCTTCTTATCTTTGTCCCTATTGTCTGTTGATCTGTTTCTGAGTAACTCATCACTGTTGGCACTGGAACCTTCCCAATATGTCCTCTAGCATTCTTCATAAACTCACCTTATAATCTGTTAAAAAAAAAAAAGCTAAGGAAAGTCATTGGTGCCAGATTATAGACAGGAAAAGGCCAGGGATGGAGAAAAATTGAAGTGAAGAAAAGTAAGAATAGGTAAACAGGAGGTAATAGGGCCAGAAGTCAGGAGCCTTGGATATATTGGGTATATATACATATATAGATATATATACAGAAACATATATACATATGCACACACACACACACACACACACACACATATATATATATATATATATATATATATATATATATAAACTACAGAGCCATCAATACTATAAACCTGGACCCAAACTAAAATAATTAGCTTTCTTTGGGAGTTTACACCCAGTGATGCTCAGGCCTTACACCTAGCTGTGCACTCAGGAATTATTTCTGACAGTGCTCTTGGGATCATATAGGATGCTATAGATTGAATCAAATGTGGCATGTACAAGACAAGTACCTTAACAACTGCACTATCTCCCTGGCTTCAAACAAAAATGATTAAACTTAAGTGTTCTTATTATGTAATTATGCTGACTGGGATGGAGACAAGAGAAATCTACATGAGTTATTAGATTGTATTTAAAGATTGTGCACTTAGAACACCGTTATAGACATATTTGAAAATAAGAGTGCCTAAATTAAAATAATATTTGGGAATGAGGAGAGAGTGCAGGGAGCAGGGGCCAACCATAGACACAGGAGCTAATGAGAGGAGATTCAGCAGCATAAGTTTCATCAAGGAAGCATCCTACACCAGGTCAGTGGTCCCACAATGCCACTCTGATTCATTCCACAACTATAAATTTCTTCTGATCAATAAGGGGCTCATCAGCACATCACATAAAGATCATCACTAAAATTGCATTGGGAAAGCAATGCAAAATCCCTTCACACTTAGTGAATGAAAAGATAATTCTGAAGATCCAACTAGTATCAATCACCTATATAGTCTCTCTGATAAGGACTTTATAGAGGAAATGTTAAGAATGCTCAAAGAACTCAAAGAAACCATGGAACAGACAGCCAATAAGATTCGAGGAGATCTGAGGGTAGAAATGAGAAAACTTCAAACAGAAATAACAAATGAAAAACTTGGTAAGCAAAATGAAAAACTCACTGGAATGCCTTACCAATAGAAGAAGAGCTGCTGGGGAAAGAATCAGTGAACTGTAAGATAAGCATCATAACACCTCCATAAAATAGAAGATGTTCAAAAGGAACCTTAAATAAATGAAGATAAAACAGAAAAAATATGTAAAATAACTGAACAGACAGTAATGAAACTCTAAGATAAATTCAACAGAAAAAAGATAAGAATTATTGGGGTCCCAGAACATCAGAAGAAAACCCCACGAAGACTCAACAAAGTCAAAATTGCTGAAAAGTTACCAGAGCTGGAGTGCAAGTTCTAGATGCCAAAGAGAAACCCAAACAAAAGAACCCCAAGGCACATCTTAACACAATGATGCCAGCCATGCATAGTGATAGAATACTGAAAGCAGCAAGACCGAAAAAGGAAATAGCACAAGGAAACAACCTTAAGATTTATAGCATGCTTATCATAAGCAGCCCTTCAAGGCACAAAGGCAGTGGTGGGATATAGTGAAAAAATGCAGTTTTTTTGGGGGGGAGGGTGCTGGGGAAACCTTCAGGACTCAGACAAGCAGACAGGCAGAAAGAGGGGACGGTTCCCTTGAGTCCTCCTAATTCTCTCTCTTATTTTTTATGGTATATCTGTCTGATTTTGGTATCATAGAAACTGGTAATGTTTATGTTTCTTCAATTTCTGGAAGAGTTTGAAAAGGATAGGCAGTAGGTTCTTTCGAAGTTTGAAAAAAGTCACTAGTAAATCCATCTGGGCCTGGTCTTGACTTTTATTTTTGAGAAGCCCTTTGATTACCACTTCAATTTGGTCAATTGTGATAGGTCTGGTGAGGCATTCCAGATGAACTTGGAGATTATAGGAGTTCAAATATTTATCCATTCCTTCCAGGTTCTCTCTCTTTTTTTTTTTTTTTTTTTGGGTCACACCAGCAGTGCTCAGGGGTTACTCCTGGCTCCATGCTCAGAAATTGCTCCTGGCAGGCACGGACCATGTGGGGCACCGGGATTCGAACTGATGACCTTTTGCATCTTCCAGGTTTGTAAGTAACTTGGCGGTGGGATCGCTGTCCAATAAGCTGAGCTCTCTGGCCTGCAGAGGTCCCGCCCAGCTGAGCCTCTGACCATGCTAAGGATTCAAGGGAACCATCCCCTCTTTCTGCCTGTCTGCTTGTCTGTTTGAATCCTGAAGGTCTTCCCAGTACCCCCCAAAAAAACTGCATTTCAAAGCTGCCTGTAAGTAACTTGGCGATGAGGTCGCTGTCCAATAAGCTGAGCTCTCTGGCCTGTGGAGGCCCAGCCCAGCTGAGCCTCTGACCACGCTGAGGATTCAAGGGAGCCATCCCCTCTTTCTGTCTGTCTGCTTGTCTGTTTGAATCCTGAAGGTCTCCCCAGCACCCTCCAAAAAAAAAAAAAAAAACTGCATTCCGAAGCTGCCTGTAAGTAATTTGGTGGTGGGGTCGCTGTCCAATAAGCTGAGCTCTCTGGCCTGTGGAGGCCCCGCCCAGCTGAGCCTCTTACCATGCTGAGGATTCAAGGGAAACGTCCCCTCTTTCTGCCTGTCTGTCAACTAGTGGCAGCAGAAGAGCACGGCCACTTCGCTTTACTTCGCAGCCGTGCACTCTTTCTAGCCAATAAACCCCAACACAACATGCAGGAAAAACAACATTACAAGTGTGACAATCGTGAAACCTCGCAAGCAAACCCCATGTACAGAAAATGAAGATGAAATCTCTGATGCTCTAATAAATTCCAACCACCTGATTAACCTCTTGGACAAGGAACTTAAGATAGCAATATGGAAGATGTTTCAAGAAGTGAAAGAAAGCATAAAGCAATCTGAACAGAACAAAAAGACAGAAATCAGAAAACTCCTAACTGAAATAACAGATCTGAAAAATACAGTGGCTCAACTAAAAAACTTCAATGGATGGCCTTGCCAGCAGGGTATCATCAGCTGAGGAGAGAATCGGACTACTGGAAGATGCAATGCAGAAAAACTCAACACAACAGAAGAAAGTGGAAAAGAATCTTAAGACAAACGAACAGGCAATGGAAAAAGTACTCAAGGAATGTGAACAGATGAAATTAGAAGTCTTTGATAAACTCAACAGAAACAACATAAGAATCATTGGAGTCCCAGAGACCCAGGTAGGAGATCTCCAAGAAGAATCAACTGTCAAAGACATCATCAAAGGGATACTCCCAGAGTTAAAGACTACATGCAATCAAATCCTGCATGCCCGGAGAATACCAGTTAAAAGAGACCCAAAGAAAAACACCCCAAGACACATCCTCGTTACAATGACAAATCCCACAGATAGAGATAGACTACTGAATGCAGCAAGATCCAAAAGGGAAATTACATTCAAAGGAGCATCCCTAAGACTTACCACAGACATGTCACAAGAAACTCTCAAGGCCAATAGACAATGGCGGGATATTGTGACAAGACTGAATGAAATGAATACCTCACCGAGAATACTGCACCCAGCCCGACTCACATTCAGATTTGAAGGAAAAATACATAGCTTTATGGATAAACAACAGCTCAGAATCTTCACAAATAATAAACCAGCCTTAAAGGAAAACCTGAGAGGTCTACTGTAAGTCAAGAGACCAATAAACACAGCAAACTTATCTACAAAGATGACATTAAATCCTATGACAATCATCTCCCTCAATGACAATGGACTAAATTCACCAATTAAAAGACACAGAGTGGCAAAATGGGTCAAACAGATGAATCCAACCTTCTGCTGCCTACAAGAAACACATCTGAATAGTCAGAACAAACATAGACTCAAAATCAAAGGCTGGAGGAAAATCATCCAAGCAAACAATACACTCAAAAAAGCTGGGGTGGCCATATTAATATCTGATGACACCAACTTTCTACTCAGAAAAGTGGTAAGGGACAAAGATGGACACTATGTCCTAATCAAGGGATATGTGCAACAGGAAGAAATCAGACTATTAAATATATATACACCCACTGAGAGACCATCAAATTATCTAATACAATTACTGACGAATCTGAAAGAAGAAATAAATAATAAAACAATAATTGTGGGAGAACTCAACATGGCCCTATCAACACTTGATAGGTCAACCAGACTGAAATCCAACAAAAGCATACTAGCCCTGAAAAGAGTAATGGAAGAAAGAGGACTAGTAGATATATATAGGACACTCCATCCCAAAAAACCTGGATACACATTCTTCTCCAATGTACATGGGTCATTCTCCAGGATAGACTACATGCTGACACATAAACATACCTCCATAAAATCAAGAGGATAGAAATCTCGCAGGCTACCTTTGCTGACCATAAGGCTTTGAAATTAGATGTGAACTACAAAGCCACACAGAAGAAACACTTTAACAATTGGAAATTAAACACCCTGCTACTGAACAACCAGTGGGTCTGAGATGAAATCAAAAAGGAAATCAAAACTTTCCTGGAAACAAATGATAATGAAGATACAAACTACCAGAATCTCTCAAGACACAGCAAAAGTGGTCCTGAGAGGAAAATTTATAGCTCTACAAGCACACATCAGGAAGGAAGAAGGGGCATACCTGAATAAATAACTTAATGACAGAACTCAAAAAATTAGAAAATGATCAACAAAAGGAAGCAAAAATAGGGAGACAGAAGGAAATAACAAAGCTGAAAGCAGAACTCAATGAAGTGGGAAAATGAAGAACAATCCGAAAGATCCACAAAAGCAGAAGATGGTTCTTTGAAAAAAATAAACAAGATTGATAGGCCACTGACAAAACTCACAAAGAAAGAGAGAGAAAAAATTCTGATAACCCGTATTAGAAATGAAAAGGGGGAGATCACGACAGATATTGCAGAGATCCAAAGGGTAATCAGAGACTACTTTGAGAAACTTTATGCTACTAAACATGAGAACCTAGAAGAAATGGAAAAACTCTTGGACACTTATAACCTTCCACAATTAAGTAAGGAGGATGTAGAATATCTTAACATCCCCATCACTACTGAGGAAATTGAAAGTGTAATCAAACATCTGCCCCAAAAGAAAAGTCCAGGTCCAGATGGATTCCCTAATGAATTTTTTCAAATCTTTCAAGAGGAGCTACTACCAATTCTAGCCAGGCTCTTCCATGAAATTGAAAAAATGGGAACACTCCCAAACAGCTTCTATGAAGCCAATGTCACCTTGATACCAAAACCGGACAGAGATGCTGCCAAAAAAGAAAATTAAAGACCAATATCCCTGATGAACGCTGATACAAAGATCTTCAACAAAATCCTGGCAAATAGGATCCAATGCATCATCAAGAAGATCATACACTATGATCAAGTAGGTTTCATCCCAGGAATGCAAGGATGGTTTAACATCTGTAAATCTATCAACATAATACACAACATCAACAAAAAGAAAAATAAAAATCACATGATCATATCAATAAATGCAGAAAAAGCATTTGGTAAGGTCCAACACCCATTCTTGATCAAAACTCTCAGCAAGATGGGAATGGATGGAACCTTTCTCAATCTAGTTGAAGCCATCTACCACAAGCCAATGGCAAATATTGTCCTCAATGTAGAAAAACTAAAAGCCTTTCCTCTAAACTCCAGTACAAGACAAGGCTGTCCGCTCTCTCCACTCCTCTTCAACATAGTACTGGAAGTTCTTGCTATAGTGATCAGACAAGAAAAAGATATCAAGGGAATCCAGATAGGAAAGGAAGAAGTCAAGCTCTCACTGATTGCAGACGACCTGATACTCTACTTAGAAAACCCTCAAGACTCTACCAAAAAGCTTCTAGAAGCAATAGACTCCTATAGCAAGGTGGCACGCTACAAAATTAACACACAGAAATTAATGGCCTTTTTATACACCAATAATGATAGGGAAGAGAATGAAGTCAAGAAGGCAATCCCATTCACAATAGTGCCACACAAACTCAAATATCTTGGAGTCAACTTGACCAGAGACGTGAAGGACTTATACAAAGAAAACTATAAAGCCCTGCTCCAAGAAATAAGAGAGGACACATGGAAATGGAAACACATACCCTGCTCATGGATTGGTAGGATTAACATCATTAAAATGGCGATACTCCCCAAAGCATTATACAAATTTAATGCTACCCCTTTAAAAATACCCATGACATTCTTCAAAGAAGTGGATCAAACACTTATGAAGTTCATCTGGAACAATAAACACCCTCGAATAGCTAAAGCGCTCCTAGGGAAAAGGAAAATGGGAGGCATTACTCTCCCCAACTTTATACTGTACTACAAAGCAATAGTTATCAAAACAGCTTGGTATTGGAATAAAAACCAACCCTCAGATCAGTGGAATAGACTTGAGTTCTCAGACATTGTCCCCCAGACAAACAATCACCTAATTTTTGACAAAGGAGCAAGAAATCCTAAGTGGAGCAGGGAGGCCTCTTCAACATGTGGTGCTGGCAGAACTGGTTAGCCACTTGCAAAAAAGCGAACATAAACCCCCAGTTAACATTATGTACGAAGGTTAAATCCAAATGAATTAAAGACCTTGATATCAAACCTGATACCATAAGGTATATAAAACAACACGTCGGTAAAACACACCATGACATTGAGACTAAAGGCATCTTCAAGGAGGAAGCAGCACTTTCCAAACAAGTGGAAGCAGAGATCAACAGTTGGGAATACATTTTGTGGCGTAGATGAACTCCAAAGTCTGAATAACTAAAAGATTACTAATCAACAATCTATTAATAGTCATTGTTAATTAGTTTTAGTGCCAGCTTCAGTAGACTCTTTTTATAAAAAAGTAGCAGTGGGCTGGAGTAATAGCACAGTGATAGGGCATTTGCCTTGCACACAGCCGACCCAGGAAGGAAGATGGTTCAAATCCTGGCATCACATATGGTCCCCCAAGCCTGCCAGGAGCAACTTCTGAATGCATAGCCAGGAGTAGTCCCTGAAATAAAAATAAAAAAGAAGCAATGATTTAAAATCCAGAAGCTGGAAGGATAATACTTAACTTGTATTCACACAACCCATGTTTGATTTCTGGCACCACAGATGATCTTCTGAACATCTACAATATTGGTATTCAAAATTTAATTCTCTACATCTAGAATATTATTCTTAGGTCCTGAGAAGTGAGCCTTGAGGAGAGCTAAAGGTGACCAAAAACCTCCCTAAATAAAATAAATACATTTTAAAATCTTTAAAATAATAGCTAATTTACTGAAACCATTATTTTTTCTTTTCTTTCTTTTTTCCTTTTGAAGCCATTATTTCTTATTAGATATAGGAAAAAGATTGATTTATTTTATATATTTAATTTATACCATATATGAAATTTAATATAAGAGATATTTTTTATAGCTTTAATTTTTTTTGAGTGTATAGCAGCTGTAATGCTACCATTCTGCTCTCAAGAACAAACTGAAACAAATCAGGGAAACTACAGGATAGCTAGTATTGATAGATGATGATTGGTCATGAAATCAACTAAGGCATTCATTCTGTTTCTATCTTGGAGGATATCATTAGCCAATTTTTATAACTTAGTTTATGTATTACAGTAACCACTATATCTTCAGAAACATTTTTGAACTTTAACAGAGTACAATATAGAAATACCTATTTAGAAAAAGAAAACCTTCCATTGTTCTGGGAGAAACTGGAGATAGTTCAGTTAGAAATCCTGATTCATTTCAGTCCAGAGAGATAGCACAGCGGTAAGGCGTTTGCCTGGCAAGCGGAAGGATGGTGGTTCGAATCCTGGCATCCCATATGGTTCCCCAAGCCTGCCAGTGGTGATTTCTGAGCATAGAGCCAGGAGTAAATCCTGAGCACTGCCTGGTGTGACCCAAAAACCAAAAGAAAAAATTTCCTGATTCATTTATGAAGTCATACATTTCGTATCTGCCTTTAATCAAAAGTCAGTGTACATATTTCCCCAGATTACATGAAAATATAGACTATAATGCCATTCAGTAGTGATATTCATTACTATAAATTGATTGTATGTTAGTCTAGCTAAAGAAATGTAAAGATATTTGTGAGCCATTTCCCCAACAGCTTTGCTCAAAATCCATCTTCCAAATAGTGCTTTAAATGTCAGTGTCAATTTCGGTAGGCCTAGGATGAAAAGTAGAAAAATATAGCATCTGTGAGTAGGAAAATGGAGTTTTTTGGATAGCTACTTGAAGTACCAGTTTACTTAGAAATTTTCCACAAAGAGAAGTTAGTTTCATTAACTTCTTAATTTTAATAATATACATATATATTCCTATAGAGTCAGTAAATCTGGTGTTACATGTATATTATTCATTTATTTTGTTTGCTTTTGGGCCATTTCCTGTGGTACTCAGGGGGGTCCTGGCTTTGCAATCTGGGTCATTCCAGGTGGTCCTCAGGTTCCCACATGGAATGTTTTGGCTGGCTGTATGAAAGGTGAATGCCCTACTTGCTGTAATATTGCTCAGGCCTTTACATCTATATTTTTAAAATAAATTTACCCTCACAATTTTGAATGCCAATATTCTAGAATATTTGTGCTTAAACAGTTGCCACAGAACACAATATACATAAATACAACTGAGATATTAACCACATTGGGTTTGCTAGTTTGTTTTGGGGTCACACCTGATACTGCTCAGCGCCTACTCCTGTCTCTGTGCTCAAAATAACTCCCTTGCCTAAGCTCAAACCAGGGTCAGTTTTGTGCAAGGAGAATAACTTCTTATACTATCAGTCTATGTTTGTTTTATTTTCTAAATATAGGAGATTGTTTAAGGGGCTGAATAATGGCTTATTAGAAAAATTTTTTTTCAAAATATACAGATTTTCTCTAATATTTTTACCAGATAGATACCCAGAGAAGCTAAATGGTATCTATTGATCAATTAGTTAGAATAGCATTAATTGAGTTAGGGTAATATTAGTTAATAACTAATTGAGTTAAAATAAAATTGAATTTCTTCAATGGCAATACAAATTTCATCTCACTAGGTTCAGTGAATTACTAAACTTTCACCTCACTTAATCCATTTCATATTTATAATATTAAAATGTATATATTATTATGCAATTAAGATATTTAAAGAAGAACTAGATTTGCCCATGTTTAGTTTAGTAACTTAATCGCACAGTTTCAGCATTATAGTTCTAATAGTTTTTAGTGACATTGAAAATTGTGACCCATAGTCTTGCAGTTTTTGTAAATAAAGTTTTATTGGAAAATAACCTCTCTCATTTGTTTTTGTACCTGTATATGGTTTTCTCTATAATAACAGAATTAATTGGTTTGATGCGTAATATATGATTCACAAAGTTGCAATATTTATTCTATAGCCATTTATAGATAAAAAATCCTGACACTGGTCTATAAATATCTTAATGGTTTGGGTTCTGATTTTTTAAAGAGAAAATAAAGTAAAACAACTTCTAGTGAACTTTTAATACTTCAGAAATACTTTATATCTATATAGCAAGAATGTTACCCTTATGTTTAAGAAATAATTATAAAATATTTACACTGAAATTTCTAATAAATTTGTATTACATATCACCTAGTCCTCCGTGTAACACGTAAAGTTTTGAAATATTTTTTCTCTTGTAACATTTAGATTTACTTTGGGAGGGATGGTTACTATTATAAAGTAGATAAAATTATTTTAAAAGCAACCTTTGTTTTACCTTATTATTCTTATTTCCTTAGCTATTGTTGAGGCAGAAGCTTTACTAAAAGAGCTAGAACAAATGCTACAGCAATCAGAACCCACAGGAACTCCCAGTGAACTTGAAGAGGAACATGAAGAGAAAATAAATACAACAGAAAAGGTTGGTAGTTATTTTCAGGCGTAAGTAGAAATGTCACATTCCTTAAGTGG
>PVKC010024278.1:0-16939 GCA_004027635.1 Crocidura indochinensis | reverse complement strand
ATAATCAATATGAAAAACAGCATTTAAGGGCATTAGCTCACAACTTTAATCATGAGTACTCTGAACATTAGAATCCATGGAAAAGAAAACTCTGGGTTGAGAATCCCTTCATGGAAGATGCCCACAATCTTGTACAAAATAAAATATGTGTTTTAAGATCACTCCAGGCACTGTATTTCTAAACCCCACCCAACCTGGTCTGAAGAAGCAGGGTAGCAGGAAAGAAATAATAAACCAAGCTAGCCAGAAAAGGATGATCATGGAGTCCATGGTCTTTTACCTTGTTCTCTCTGCCTTGAGCCCAAAAAGCTAGAACACCTTTCTTTATTAAAACCAATTCTCAATACCAGGAGGCTTCAGGTCAAGAGAGAGAGACAAAAGTACATATTCAGTGGTCTTTTACATATCAAAGGAAGAGGTTTAAGAAAGGATGAAGTTGGGGGCACACCTTTGTTTAGGGTTGATACTGGGTATCATCTTACACTCTTTGAATCAGCTGCAGGGGCTGCACACAGGGCGCGCACTGATAGAGCCTAGGAGCAGAGTCCTGACTCCTGGATCGGAGGCCCGGCACACAGAAGAGCCAAATTAAAGATGTAAAGAGCCACATGTGGCTCGCAAGCCGCAGGTTGCCGACCACTGACCTAGACGAAAGTTGTAGGAGGTTCTAAAAGCAGCTTCTCTTCAGTTGAGCTTCTTCTGGCTTGAATCCTCCATCTTCTCCATCTTCTCTGTGTTAGACTGTTTAGGTTATCTGGGATAGAAAGACTTTTGGTTCTTGAGCCAGAATCTGGATGGGGGAACCATCTCTTTGGCTTCTGTCCCATTAGTGACCTCAATAAGCTGCTGAAGATTTGGGGGTGACAAGGCCCTAGCACAAAACACCTTTGATAGAAGAAAGGCCATGGACCTTGGCCTCTGAGATTCTGCTTAGAGTCTTCAGTTCTCTATTTTTCACTGCTTCTGTCCTGCCTGAATGGGGCCTCTGCCACTTTCAGGACAGGGTCCATGTGCACCAATGTTCTGATGATGAGCTCTGCACACTCAGTCCAGTTGACGGAGGTTGTCATGGTGATTAGTCACCAGAGGGTCAAGGCACTCACAATCATTGGGGGGGTCTTCTTCGGTCCCTGGATCCTGGGTCTCTGTTCAAGCTCAGTTGTAAGATAAAAATCCATAGTTGTGAGATCACCCCAAGCACCATATTTCTAAACCCCATGCAGCTGGGTCTGAAGAAGCAGGATAGCAGTGAAGAAATAATCAACCAAGCTAGTCAGGAAAAGATAATAATGGTGTCTGTGGCCTTTACCTTCATGCTCTCTCCTCCGCCAACAAGTCAGAACTCCTTTTTGTTTTGTTTTGTTTTGGGCTCAAACCTGGAGGCGCTCAGGGGTTACTCCTAGCTCAGGGGATCATATGGGATGCTGGGGATGAAACCCAGGTCTGTCCCAGTTCAACAGCATACAAGGCAAGTGCCCTACCACTGTTCTATCACTCCAGCCTCTCCTCTTTTCTTATTCAAAACAATTTCCAATACCAGGAGGGGCCAGGTAGAGAGAGAGACAAAAATACTATCCAGTGGAAGAGGTTTTTGGAATGAGGAAGTTGGGGGAACACCTTTGTTTGGGGTTGGTATCATCTTACAACTCCTAAGTACAGATTGAAGCTGAAGAGAAAATACAGCAGGTAGGGCACTTGCACTTGAGCAGCTGACCAAGATTTGATCCTTGGCCCTATGTCTGGTCCCCTGAGCACTACCAGTAGTGATCCTTTAGTATAGAACTTGGAATAAGCCCTAAGCACTTCTAGATGTGCCCTCAAACAAAACTCAGCCTAGTGGGACTCAGCAGATAAAATTTAGACCTTCTACATGCAAAACAAGCACTCAACCCATTGAGTTCACTATATTTCCAAACCTGGGCTGATAAATATTATTAATATCCAGGCCAGATTCCAGTCTTGGTGCTTTTACCCTTTTATTTCTTCTGCAACAAATAACTACTCATTCTGCTTATTGTGTCAATGACCTCAAAACACCCCCTCCACCTACCTGGCCTCCCATTTTCTACCTGGGGTCTAGTAGGTAGGTGTGACTGACTTTTATAGTTTCTTTAAGCTCTTCTCTACAAATAAAGTTCCTAGCCACTTCAGAAGATCTGATCAATTTGGGTTCAAACATGGGGAATTAGTCAGATATTGAGATGCAGATCCTGGGGCCGGAGAGATAGCATGGAGGTAAGGCATTTGCCTTTCATGCAGAAGGTCATCAGTTTGAATCCCGGCATCCCATATGGTCCCCCGAGCCTGCCAGGAGCAAGTTCTGAGTGTGAAGCCAGGAATAACACCTGAGCACTGCCGGGTGTGACCCAAAAACCAGAGAGAGAGAGAGAGAGAGAGAGAGAGAGAGAGAGAGAGAGAGAGAGAGAGGAGAGAGAGAGATATGCAGATATTGCCAACCTGAATTTGGAATGACCTTTAAAGATCTTCCAGTCCAGCTCCCAGCTCATGACAAGAACCCACCCTGCTAATGGAAGGCATCAACTTGCCTGGACATTTACAAAGGTGTGTGCCCTCTGCTGCACCCAAAGCTGCCCATTTTATTTTTAGAGTATTCAGATGTTAGGGATCTTTTTCTGACAAAGCAGTGTATGTAGATTCTAGGTTAACATCTCTCTAAACATGCAATTTCTAGAACAGAAACCAGTTCCCAGCATCGATATCTGTAAAATGAGCACAAGAACACCTTTTTCACCTTTCTGGGAAGGTAGGAATTAAGACCAAAAACATCATGGATATCACATAAAGGTACTTCATCAGTGGTTTACTCCTGATGATTCTGGTGTCAGAGAACCATGTCCTCTCTAGCTCTGGCCCTTAAATTTCCTTCCCCAGGGTCCTGAACAGAGCTAAAGTCCTGGCGAAACAATGAAGTTTGTGTTTTCATAGGTGACATAGAATTAGTATAAGCTCTCCCCAAATGGCAAAAGGAGATGAGACACAGACCAAGATGTCTGCAGGTCTACACCTAATTTTCTGTCCATTTGGCAAAGCCAAGAGGCTACTCAAAATTAGGGATCACTAGCAAAACCATTCTCATGAATGAGGTGTACTGCAGCTGTGTGGACCAATTGGAGCCTGCAAAAAGCAAAGCTCTGTGTGATGCCTGAAGCCATTGTTTGTACGTGCGGACAAATGAGAAGGCTGAGTCAGGTAGCTGGCTCTGCTTTCTGGTGCCTCACCAAAGGCCTGTAGGCCTCTGATACCTAAATCAGATGTCTCTGGTTCAGGCTGGAAGAACAAGGTCTCTCTAGGAAAAATGACTTCGGTCAACTGTGCCAGTCCTTAACACTATCTTCCATTTCCCCATCTCATTTGGTGCAATACACCTTCCTACTTTCCATCATCCTCTCAAATCTCTTCTCTCTCTCTCTCTCTCTCTCTCTCTCTCATTCTCTCTCATTCTCTGTGTCTCTCTCTCTTTCTCTGTCACTGTCCCCAAATATGAAGCAAGAACAATGAGAAGTTGGATTTAATAGGAGTTGAAGCAAAAAGGCCAAGTTTGCAGAAAAGGGCCATCACTGTCACAATTTGAGAGAGGAAGTGGGTTGGCATTCCTGGCACTGTGATGAGGCTATCCCAGTTGCTCACTTTGAAGTTTGTCATTGGACCAGAGTCTGGCTTCTCTTCCTTGGGGCTTTTTGAAAGTATGCAGATGACCTTTGCCCGTGAAGCCAGAGGAAGTGATAAATCAGGTATTTAAGACATTAAAGTTTTCTTACCATGCTCACCTTTGCAGAAAGAGACTCAGAAAAGGAGAGCCAGTACCAGGTGAGTTAGCATCCCTGTAAGAGATTCTGTGCTTCCCCCACCAATACTTTGGGTTGTCTGACTGGATAATTCTACTGTGAGTGTGAGACCCAAGAATGCTAGGACAGTGAGTGACCTTTAATCCTTTCATTCTATACTTCCTTCAATACTCACCACAAGTGACTGGGAGATTGGTGCTGTAGATGGGCTTGTCTTGGGGAATGTAGACCCTCTCTGCAGGCCAGCCCACAGAAGTGAAGTTGTTATCTGAACTCAGGAACAAGTCAGTTTCAGCATCTTCAATGACCTTAATTGTGAATTGTGATGTCATATCCCCTTAGTGACTACAGAGGTCTGATGGCACTGTTTGTGTCAGGAGACCAGGAGGGGCAGATCCAGCTTCTCCTTGAAGAAATGAACTCACGTGGGTGCTGCTTTCAGCCAGCACTGATAGAGAAGCAATGAGGGATATCAGCCTTTTGCACCCACCCAATACCATTTGTTGCCTGGGTCAGTGGAAAATTCAATAAAGTCCAACATTTACAAATTCACCTGAGCAGGGCTAGAGTAGGATACTTGCCTTGAACATGGCTAACTCAGGTTCAAGCCCTGGTATCCCATATGGTCCCATCAACACTGCCAAGAGTAATTTCTGAGTGTAGAGCCAAGTATAACCCTGAGCATTGCTAGGTGTAGCCCAAAAGATTAAAAAAAATTACTTGATGGGCTCCCCCACCCTTAACTATTTCCCTTGCTCTCATATAAAACACCTTGACTTTTCTTCTATTTTATACCATATGGTGCATTCTCAGGTAAACAAAACAATATAAATATTCAGGAAAATCCACAGTATATATATGACCTCCCTTGTCCCTTGTCTCTTTGGTCAGATGCATCACAGTTATCTTTTTTTTTTTTTTTTTTTTTTTTTTTGGTTTTTGGGCCACACCCAGTGATGTTCAGGGGTTATGTCTAGCTATTCTTTCAGAAATCTCTCCTGGCTTGGGAATCATATGGGATGCTGGGGATCCAACTGAGGTCTGTCCTGGGTCAGTTGTGTGCAAGCCAAATGCCCTACCGCTGCACTATAGCTCCACCCCCCAACATCACATATCTTTAAGTAACTGATAATTAGGTATAACTTAGAAATAATGAGCCCCTTTCCAAAGAAAAGCACAGGAAGGGGCCCAAACTCTTAAAAGGTTTCTGGAGATTCAATCTATTTTTCTCTGATCCTTGAAATTAGAAGGGAAGATTATAACTCCTTGTCTTGGAGATGTCCTTTACTGTTTTTCTAATACCATGATTCTAAAACCTTCAAGTACATTATGTTTATCTGGAAGGCTTTGGGAAATACAGAATTCTGATCCTCACTCCAAAGTTTCTCATTCAGCAGAATTAGGGTTTGATCCAAGAATTTGCATTTCTTCCAATGTCCTGTACTGCTGGTTGGTCCAAGGGACACATTTTGAGAGCCATCACTCTATTTTTGGTTTTTTTGGGCCACACCCAGTGATGCTCAGCAGTTACTCCTGGCTCTGCATTCAGAAATTACTCCTGGCAGGCTTGGCAGACCATATGGGACGCCGGGAATTGAACCCAGATCAGATGCCTGCAAGACAAGCGCTCTAACTACTGTACAGTCTCTCTAGTCCCATGAAAACCATCACTCTAAATATAAAGGTGATCATGAAAATCCACACTGTGGAATGATGGCAGCTTTCAAGAGTTTGGGGCATCACAACAGCATTAGCATTTGGGCTTAAAGTTAACTATGACCCAATATGCTCAGCTAAAGATCTACTCATTGCTAGTGTAGGGCTATGCCCTGCCTGTAGTCTCTTGAATTTACCACTTCAGTGCACATAGGTAGCCTAACTCCAGCAACTAAATCTCTTTACTTGGGGTCTTCACCCAGCTGCTGTGGCCCATCTTGTCTAAGACCGGGAATTAAATCTCCCAGGAATATACTCAACCAGCAACTCTTATAGGTGGATGGAGAAATACCATAGTTCTCCCCTGTTTAGGTGTGATAACTTGGAGGCAGGGTACACCATCTCCTAGTGGTTCCAACAGGGCCAGGCTCCATTCATTGTTCATAGTAACTAAGCTGGAAGCCACTTCTTCGCTTATTATCTTCTGTCCCCAGGACCCAGTACCCCTTGTCCTTATTGGAGTTTCTAAGGGAACACCCTAGAAATGTTTGCATTTGAGTCTTCATTTTAGGGTCTTCTCAAGAAATTAAAAAACCAAGACATGGGAGTATAACATGGTTTTTATCCTTACTAATTTCACTTCTTTAGAAGGGAAAGGCATAAACCATGCTTACCCGCCTTAGGCATTCTGGGAACTATTGGTGAGTGTCAGGTCTGGGGCAGATAGAGGTGTTCTGCTACTTGCCCGTTAGAGTGTCATCAAGTACATCTTAAGGAAATGCATGGTCTGATACCCTGGAGGGGGGCCAGTGGAAAGAAGGACCCAAGGAACCTTTTCTACACATAGAGTAGCCTGAATGTGAGGCCTGCAGGGAATTGATTTGCTATGCAAATTCCATTTGCTTTCCACCTCTCTACACAATTCCTTTTAAATAGGAATATGGAGTGAGACCTAGAATCATTTAAAACATCCATCCCTCTGTGTGTGTGTGTGGAGAGGAGTCTGTGGGGTGAGGAGTGCTGTCAGATGTTTGGAGAGTTGGTTATTTTCTATGGTTGGTTGATAGGAATCATTTACATTCCTAGCCCGGTGCTGTAACAGAGTTAACCAACTCCTTCATTGGGATTTAGTCTTCTCAACACCTCCCACATAATCTTTCTCATCATCATAATCAGTCTTCCCAGAGTTCTCTCCTCCCACACAATCACAATGAAGACATGTGTATGGCATCAACACACTCTTCTGTTCCCAAGCACTTTCAGTAGGACACCTTAGCTGTAGAATTTCTACAACTGCTATTAAATGGACTCAATTGTGGCGTGGTCAGGACCATCCTAGATTATGTTTAGGGAATAAGGCACCACAGAATCTTTCCCCACGTTTTAACTTGACTGAGAAGAGATGGAAGCCTATTGTGTTGAATTATTATAGCAATTGTAGTATCAACCTTCCTGTCTCTACTTAGGACTCAGAAAAACTGACTTCAATTCAGTCATCAGTTTTTTCTCTAGACAAAAGGATCGAATCCACATAGAGATCCTATTCTGAGACCTCAGCAGAGAGTTAAAAGATGAAAGGGGACTTAGTCTGTACCTGGAAAACCAGTGGTGTCACTTTTGGACTCCCGAAACCAAAACATAAATCTTCAGATTTTTATTTTATTTTTTAAATTAAAAGAAATACTATTTTTAACTTCAAGGAAATAATCTAATAGATACCCAGTGCTGGTGGGTTAAGGGAGGGAGGAAGACATATGACATCTCATGTTCACTTCAGTATTATCTAGGAATGTGGGAAATTGTAAATAATTTAAATGTAACAGGAATAAGTAAAGATATTTAGACATTTTTCTTGTTGGACTATTAGGGTCATAAATATATTGATCATAAAGACTAAAGAGCAACAGAAGAATGTTCTTATTAAATGTACCTTTTTAAAACAGAGACTATAGTAATTATAACTATGAAAATGGTTGTGGGGCTGGAGGGATAGCATGGAGGTAAGGCATTTGCCTTTCATGCAAAAGGTCATCGGTTCGAATCCCGGCATCCCATATGGTCCCCCGAGCCTGCCAGGAGTGATTTCTGAGCATGAGCATGAAGCCAGGAGTGGCTCTGAGCAGTGCCTGGTGTGACCCAAAAACCAAAAAAAAGAAAAGAAAATGTTTGCTTATGGAAAAGTAATCAACATCATTAATGACCAGAGGAATGCAGATTAAAACTACCATGCACAGGAAGACAGTAAAAACCAAAAAGAACAATAATAATGAGTGTTGAGGTGGACATAAAGCAAACTCTAATATACTGTACACTGGTACAATGACTCTGGAAGAATGTTTGGTAGCATTTTATCAAGTTAAAGATAGAAATTTACACTATGATCCGGAATTTCCCTCCCTGCATGTTTACTCAAAAGAAAAAAAAAGACTAATACAAGAATACACATATCTGCTTTAATTGTGAAGCAAGAGGAAAATTTTAGACTTTTATCACAGGGAATTGTACTTAGGGGCATACATTTCCCAGAACTTAAAATGAGTGAATTTTGAAACTTGAACACAACCCCAGTAAAGGTAAATCTATGTGTCCATGCATGTGGTGTATGTATATATAAATCTACTACATATACATACACTCACATATATATTAATATAGAGACATGTACACACAAACTGCTTGTTTAGTCAGATATAAAAACAGAAGAAAATACAACAAAATTCAAAAGTGGTTTTGTTTCAGTAATATGATTTAGATGGCTAACAGATTTGCCAAAATTTTACTTGTGTGGTGCTACTTTATATATGAAATAATAATAGAGGCTTTTTTAAATTGAAAAATACTATTTCTTATGAAGGTCTACAAGAGCTTTTTCAGGATATTCAAGACAGCTACTGTCAAAGATCATGTAATTGGAGGACCCACAATACTAAATTAGGGGCCAATCAAGTAGGATGGGGCTAGGAGTTGACCACAAGAAGGAAACAAGACTCAATCCCAAGAAAGTGAGGCAGGCAGACAGAATGGCAGTACAGTCCTCTTTCAGAGCACCCCAAGAAGAGTGTTCCACTTAGCTCTGCAGCTTCACAATTCTTCCAGTCACTTAGCCACATCACAACACATAAAAACCACTACAACACTACAATGTCACAATGGGAAGGCAATGCAAACCCCATCACGAGGATCAGTTCATAGTAGGAAGCTTGTCATAAATAGCAGGAGACTGTAGTTAAGATAGAAAAGGGATCACTAAGATAATGAGATTAGAACTGATCACTCTGGACAAGAACTGGGTGCTGAAAAAAATGAAAAATATATATGTATATGTATAAAAAAAGAGAGAGAGATATGAAATGGAAAATGTCTGCCACAGATGCAGGTAGGGGAAAGGTCAGGAGGGTACATAATAAGTCACTCATAATGTCCTTGTCATATGTAAATACTATCATATCATTCACCATATTTTTATCTTCTTTTTTTTATTTACCACATAATATGCTCTCTAAGGTCATTTATCTTTATTCTTTATATTTTCATTATATATTCTTCACATTTCCATTATATATATTCTTCTTTTTTTTTTTTTTTGGACACACCCAGCAGCACTCAGGGGTTACTACTGGCTCCATGCTCAGAAATCGCCCCTGGCAGGCACAGGGGACCATATGGGATGCCGGGATTCGAACCACCATCCTTCTTCATGCAAGGCAAACACTTTACCTTGATGCTATCTCTCCGGCCCCTATATATTCTTTATACTTAAACTTTTAAGTGTTTTTTTAATTGTTAAACAATTAAATTAATTTTAATGGAGAAAAAAGACATAAAATGGTACAGGGTCACAATGTTCAGTGGCCCAAGATGTCTACCGCACAACTCAAGGCAATGTGATGTGATTGGCTGCCCTTGCTGCTTGGCCCGAACCCCTGGAGTCATGCCAAGGGATTCTTGATCAGAGTCCCTGTCTCACCATTTCCTGGTTCTGTGACCTTTGAGGAGATTATCTCATGAGCTTGTTTCCTTATCTATGAAATAGGACTGTGGGATGATTGCAACAGCGTGCAAACTAGCATAGTACAAAGTTAGATATGATGCTTTTTACAGAAAGTTTTTTCCCTGCATCTCTGAGTCCTGACTTATACCAATGCTTCCTCCCCAGCTTTCATTCCATTTTGTGCCACTGTCAAATGTCCCCATCTCAGAGTCTTTGCACAACTTTTGAAGCTCAATTGAAGCTCAATTCTTTCAGTCAATTGAGATTTCATTTCTCACATCAATTGAGACTTTACTTAAGTATCTGAAAATATTTATCTTCTCACTATCATTTTCTAGTTAATCGACTTGTTATTAGTACCTGGAATTATTGTGACTCTTGTTTTAATAATGTCTTCAAGAAATATGCCCTCCAAAATCTTCTTTGAAGGCTTTATATCTATTTTGTTCATCTCTAGCCCTGAGAACAGAGAAGGTTCTCAAAAAGTGTTTATTAAATGAACAAGCAAATCCTAGATAATGAGGTGAGGCTTATGAATTTGACACTATCGGGCAATTGTTTTGCACAAATAAGAGACTGTGAGGTAAACATGGCTTGTTCCCACCTCTGTTAAAAATGGGGCCCCTCTCCCCCAGTACCCCCAGGGTGGAGGAATATAAGAAGTGCCCATTGGCCACAGATCTGAACATTTGGCACTGATGTTGTACTGGGGAAAGCTCCAAGTCAGCCACCGTGTGGTGAGGGCAGGAGGAATAAGGAGATCATTGTGCTACCCACAGAGATGGATGATTCCAGAACAGCTTGGGAAAGTCCCTCCCTTCCACTGGACACACCTCTTCCAGCCAGGTGCTTTGTTCTTTTCTCCTTTGCTCCTTTCTTTTCCAGAGAGGGGTGGGGGGGGGCGTGGGGAAATCAGGCCGATGGGCCTTACCTTTGTTCCTCTTGCTTTCAATGTGGGGTTTCTTTGAAATTTCTGGGACTGGTGTGAGCCCTGCCAATGCCACAGTGGAATTTCCTAATCCACGCCAAAGATGGAGCTCATTAATTTTCATGCCTAAAAGAAAGAAAACACTTTAAGCATTGGCATGTTTAGCGTTCTGCAAATGGAGAGTGAGGCCTCCTTGTAAAGAAGATTAATCTAGGTTGGTAGGTGGCTCGTTCAAGGAAAATGCAAATCTCTACTGTTCTTACAGGCCTGCAAAGTTCTGGTGTGTGTCCAGTGTCTGTGGGCTGAAGCACAGGCAGGGTCTTTGGAGATTCCAGCAGAGACAGGACTATACCCACACATTGTGTTCAAATGCCCATTCAGCACCTTTCCAGAAAGGCCTCCACTCTCTCCTCCTGTCCACTCCTGGAGAGATGACATCTGAGACCTACTTTTCAACTGATAGCAGGTGAGCAGGCTCAGGGTTTATACCATTAAAAAAAATAGAAATTTTTCAAGACTAATAAGTGGCTCAAATGTGATTTTTCTAATTGAACAAACCATATGCATTATTATAGTGTACAAAGGAATGAGAAATGTCATTCTGTGTAGAACTTCAGGTGATTTCTGATATTTTCCTTAAAAGTATATCTTATATATCTTCATCATGTATATATATGAATATATTTATAAATATATATCATTCTTATGTTATCAAAAAACAAAATTATTTCCATTTGAAGAAAAAAATTGGGGGAGCAGGGAGAGATGGTTAAGTGGTGCTTGACTTGCATGTGCCAACCAGGGTTTTATCCCTGCCACTTTAGATGGTCCTTGGAGCACTCTCCGGAGTGCTACCTGAACACAGAGCTAAAAATAAGCATTGAAAAAAACTGGGTGCAGCACCCCCCCAAAAAAAAAGAAAGGAAAAAGAAATGAAGATCAGGAGATGAAGAGAATACTTATAGGGCTTGCATACATACCTTACATGAAAGAGGTTTCAAGTCTGATTCCCAGTACTACATGCCCCTTTCCCCTTATCACAGTGGGGGCTAGAAAGCACCATATCCCATGTACTGAATTTCAGGTCCACATACCAAATTGAGTTTCACCCAGTTATTCCCAATCCTACCCCTACCTTCCAGTCCCTCTTGTGAAGCTCCCAGGAAAGAAGAAAAGAATGTATTTTGGAGAAGCACACAAAAGTCACATCAGGGGCCCAGGAGATAGCATGGAGGTAAGGCGTTTGCCTTTCATGCAAAAAGGTCATCGGTTCGAATCCCAGTGCCCCACATGGTCCCCCGTGCCTGCCAGGAGCAATTTCTGAGCATGGAGCCAGGAGTAACCCCTGAGCATTGCAGGGTGTGACCCAAAAACCACAAAAAAAAAAGTCACATCAGTTTTTAACATAAATCTAGTGCTTTCCTGATACAGATAGTTTTAGAGACCAGTGTCTTCTCTCATCTCTGACATGTTAAGTAAATAAAACTATACAAGTTAGAGTGAATTCACCCCTTTCTCATCCAACCTTCTCTCTCTCTCTTTCTCTTTCTCTCTCTCTCCTTCCCTCCCTCTCTTTCTCCCTCTATTTCACCCACCACTTCTGGATGTCACCTGGAACCCCGAGAGTCTGTGAACTCATAACAGCATGTCTCTCACTGGAAGAAGCAAAAGTTGCCTAACTTAGGGCCCTAGAAATTGCATAGGAGGTAAGATACCTGAATTGCATGCAGCTGGCCAAGTTACATCCCCTGCACAGCCAGGAGTAACCTGCACCTCTGGGTGTTGCCCAGTTCCCCTCCTCCCCTTCACCTAAAGAAAAGTATTAAGAGAGCTACAAATCGCAACCTCATCTTGCTCAATCTCATTTTATTTTGTAGAGCACACTCAGATTGGAGGCCAGACAAATTGGAGGCTGTACCAAGCCACTTAGCTTGATCACTTAGCTAGTTTGAAGGGGCTGAAAGAACTAAAGGAGGTGAACTGAACTCAATTATACTAGTGGGTCCTTTCCACATTTTAGTACACTTGCATTTTTGCTTCTGGTATAAAACACTTCTCAAAGCTTCACTAATGATCTTTTTTTTTTAAGCTGATTAACTGAGTTTGAGAAGAGCTACACAATGATTAAGTGGTTGAGGAAAAGACTCGGAAGAGAGGTTTAAAGAGCAGCAGTTTTTAAGGTCTGGAGGGTAGAACTCAGAGGAGGGAATAGAATAATAATTTTCAAGTGCAAGGCACTTACTAATCAACTGAAACACACTTCAGGAACACTTCACCAATCCAGCATTGAGCCATGTCTCTTAGCTCTGCCCTCAAGCCATGATGAATAAGATTTCAAGAAATAAGTTTGTACCCAGGAAGGTAAGGGTAATTTAAGATAGACATAAGACAGGACTTCCTGAAGCTATAAGCATTTCACTGTGGAACAGGAAATCACAGGGTATTAGTGATAGGAGTTTAGACCTTTTGTCACTGCTGAGGAATCATAATTTTTGGATGCAGAATTTACATCCTATTGTGATGGAGAAGCCTCTTAGTAGATAAAATATGTTTATTCATAGATTGGTGGGAGAGATGATTCTGTGGTCTCTTCAAGAGTGGATATAGGGGTCAGAGAGATAGATGGATGTAAGGCATTTACCTTGCATGCAGAGGTCGGTGGTTCCAATCCTGGCATCTCATATGGTCCCCTGAGCCTGCCAGGAGCGATTTCTGAGCATAGAGCCAAGAGTAACCCCTGAGCGCTGCCAGGTGTGACCCAAAAACCAAAACCAAAACCAAACCAAACAAAAAAGAGTGGCTATAAACTAACTTGATCCAAGTCTGTGTTCCAACAGTAAGAGAGTGCCTGTTAGATTTAGCACCCAATCCCAGAATAAACAACCCAAGTTATCACTCGAAAGTTGGGGTGATGGGGTCCAGTACAGCTCAACATGAGGGAAAGCAGTGAGCAGGCTGGGTTGGTATAAGGAAGATCAAAGACAGTATTTTATAGACAGTATATGACTTGACTCTGAAGCCCTTCTCATATCCAAATGGTAAATTAAAATGACTAACTACTCAAATACACATTATTAAACTGTAAGCCCACTGAGTGTACCAGATCCTATTTATCCTATCCTTATTCCTTATGAATTCTTAGCATTTACTATACATCATGGCATGAAGAAATACACTATCAATATCTATCTATCTATCTATCTATCTATCTATCTATCTATCTATCCATCTATCTATCTATCTATCATCTATACCTGATTTTGGGTCACACCTGGCAGTGCTCAGGGGTTATTCCTGGCTTTGTATTCAGAAACTACTCCAGGACCATGTGGGACGCTGAGGACAAAACCCAGATTGAGGGGCCAGAACGGTGATGCAGGCGGTAGGGTGTTTGCTTTGCATGCGCTAACCTAGGTTGAACCGCGATTCAATTCCCAGCATCCCATATGGTCCCTCAAGCCAAAGACAATTTCTGAGCACAAAGCCAGGAGTAACCCTGAGCATTACCAGGTGTGGCAAAACCAAAAACCAAAAAACAGATTGCTGCATGCAAGGCAAACACCCTTCTAGTTGTACAATGGTTCTGGCCCAACTATCAATATTTATTTATATTATGAGTAATAAAACCAGGTACAAGGACAAAGTTCTGTAGGTGAGTTCTCTATTACTCCTAATCTTAGGGAAATGACAAGATGTTTAACTTGCTGAATTTGAGAGGAATGCTTTTTGCTCAGTGAGAGAAAAATGGAACCTATTCTACCTACTGACCCAAAGACCCTCAGATTTTATTCCAAGATGATAAGCATGGGGAAACTATTCATGTTAATTTGATTTCAGGGTCACAAATCTTTTGTTTTGTTTTGTTTTTTAATATTTTGGGTCATACCTGATGGTGCTCAGGTGTAACCCCTTCCCTAACTTCTTCTTATCTCACCTGGAGAGGGAGACCCTCCTATAGCTGTGAGGGGTCTGTGGTTGCTAATAAAGGGAGCCTCAGGGGTTAAGGGGGATTGAGACAGATTCAGGGAGAAGCAGCAGGAGAGGTTGGCAGGATGGAGATATAGGAAACAAGTGGAGATGATGGGCAACTGAAAAAAGACTGCTTAAAAGGTTTAAGGTAGGACCTTGAATAAAGCTAATGTCTCCTGAAACTTCATGACTGGTGTGGATCATTTCTTTTCGCTATCTTGAACCCTCAGATCCTCCAGCTAGAGGGGGTTGCAGGTGCATGGCCTGGGCTGGCAGAGAAAGGCCTCATCATCCTTCCATTACCATCCAACACCATCCAGGACTCAATAATTAATCTGTATTTCTACACTCTGGGGTTAGTCCTGGCTCGGTGCTCAGAGAACACTCCTGGTAGTCTTGGGGACCATATGGGATGCTGTGGATTGAACCCAGGTTGGTCATATGCAAGACCATGTGCAAATTCCCTACCCCCTGTGCTATCCCACTCCCCCTCCCTTTTTTAAATTACTATACTTCTTACCTGAAGCAGAGGGCCAGGATTCCAAAATTTCAACACAATATATATCTAGATAGCAGCAGAAAACAGTGTGTTCAGTTCAATTAAAACATTCCTGACAGTATACTGCTTGTTGTTATTTAAGGATTAGGCAGGAGGTTATGTGGAGTTCTAGCAGGGCAGTGGCAAAGAGAAAGGTCTCATTAACTATGGTAGGGTCTGTTATACCTGCTCATTTCTCCACAGAGGAAGCAGAAGGCAGTACCTTACATGTGATTTTGGGAAGTCTCCAAGGCTTATTTAACTTACTAAGTAAAACTCTTGAATTAGCTACCGGTACTAGACTTCTTTGGCTGCCTCAATCTATAAACCAAGGGTAACAATATTAATGCTTCCCTCTCCTGGTTCCCCCCACCCCCATTTTTTTTTCTTCTGGAGATTCAGAGCTAGCTACTAGGCCAAGTTTGTGAAAGTTTCATCTCGAAATTCTGATGTCATGACAACCCCCCAACACAAGATTCTTTTTTTTTTTGGGGGGGGGTCACACCCAGCAATGCTCAGGGTTACTCCTGGCTCCATGCTCAGAAATTGCTCCTGGCAGGCACAGGGGACCATATGGGGCACCGGGATTCGAACTAATGACCTTCTGCATGAAAGGCAACCGCCTTACCTCCATGCTATCTCCCGGGCCCCAAGATTCTTAGTTAAATTACATTTTAATACCACTAGCAACTACAAAAACTGGTCTTTTGAATTCATGCTTATCATGTCTGTTTTCTTTTTCTGTCTTTCACTTTCTTTTTCTTTCTTCCTTTTCACACTTACTGCATAGTTTGAAGAATTTTTTCTTTCATTTTTAGACACACTTTTGGTGCTCAGGGTTTACTCCTGGCTATGTGCTCAGGGATCACTCTGGCAGGCTCAGGGGGCCATATGAGGTGCCCGAAATTAATCCTAGGTCAGTCATGTGCTAGGCAAATGCCCTCTGCTGTACTATCACTCTGGTCCAAGAGATTTTCTTTAAAGATCTGCCATATTCTGGTTTTGATAACATGGCAGAAAGTAAAATGTCTGCAATAGCATAGGCTTTGTGCTCTGAAGTTGCAAAATATATTAAAAAATATGCTCAGTGTGGAATAGAAGAATCTGATCTACATATTGCTATAAAAACTTTTAAGCACTAGGGCCAGAAGAATAGTACAGCAGGTAGGTAGTTTGACTTGCGTGAAGCTGACCTGGTTTCAATTTTTGGGCATCCCATATGGTCCCCAAAACCAGCCAGGCATGATATTGAGTGTAGAGCCAGGAATAAATCCTGAGCACTAGTAGATGCGACTGCCCCCAAAGAAAACCCCTATAAACATGTATTATGAGTTTTGGACCAATATGACCAGTACCTATACATATCTCCAGCCCTCCACTACGCTACCCTTCCATTCCTATACTTATCTGCAGTCTATTATTATTAGCACTAAAATCTTCAGTGATTTCTCTAGGGTGGAGGCTGAAAATGCCAGGAGTAGCTTACAACCAGTGATGGATAGGAGTTGGTGAATCAGCACGTGTTTTGTTTTGTTTTCTTCTTAGTTTGAAGAAGTCTGTGGTCCTACACTACCAAGTCTCCAGATTCTTTCTATAGTATTAGCCTTTGGCTACTCATAGTACACTGACTTCTTACCTTAATTGTTTCATGTCTTCACTCCCTTCTTTGAGTTCTGGGATCACTTTTCAAATAAATTGTTTTGGCTCACACCTGTCTTAGGAACTGCCTTCTATGTACAACTTAATGTGAATTTCTACTTGAATCAAGATGTATGCTAGGTGTTTAGAAACAAAATGATGTATTAGGTAGAATCATGGACCCAAAGTGTACACAACAACTTTTTTTTTTTAATTTTGGGTCTTACCCAGCAATGCTCAGGGGTTACTCCTGGCTATACACTCCCTGGCAGGCTCACGGGGACCACATGGGATGCTGGGATTTGAACCACCAACCCTCTGCATGCAAGGCAAACACCCTACCTCCATGTTATTTCTCTGGTCCATGTTATTTCTTCAGCCCCATTCTTGTTCTTTCTCTTTCTTCCTTCCTT
>PVKC010024277.1:0-16930 GCA_004027635.1 Crocidura indochinensis | reverse complement strand
ATTCTCACATCAAACCACCAGCACAGAGAAATGTCAAGGGGTCTCCAAGTCAACTAGATATCAGTTAAGAGGTTTCCACAACCAAAAATTAAATAATAGTGTGCACATATAGAAATATATACACATACATAAATGAAATTTATTAATATATGGATTAAATATGCAATCAAATTAGCAACTCATATGTGATTCTCTTATAAAAGTAATAGAGTCACACCTCTTCCCTTAATTTCTCAACTAAAATCCTCACATAATTACCATCTGATACAAAGAGTGTATTGCTGCTTATGGCTGGAAAGTGGTAGATTGGTGTAAATTCTTAGGTCAGCAATTGTATAATAATTTTAAAAATACTTATGAAATTTATCTTTTAGCATTTTAACATTCCTCAGGCTCTTGACTTGGGTTGCATTCTCATGTGTAACTAAAAAAATAACATAAAGTAATATTAAATAAAATTAGAAGGACCAAGTGAAGGACAAGAGATATTTAGAAAGTACCAATTCAAATTTTAAATAGATATAAGCATTCTATTTTATTAACATATGTTATTGTTTTGCTTGGATGAGGGCACACCAGACATTGCTCAGTTCTTACTCCTAGTTCTGAGCTCTGGTATCATTGCTTACTCAGAGTAAGCATATATGATGCCAGGGTTGAAATCTAAGTCAGCTGTGTGCAAAACAAAAGCCTTACATACTGTGCTATCTCCCTGTCTCTATAAATGCTGTTTTAAAAATATACTTTTGCCTTTCTCTTTGATATAAAATTGACACAAAATGTATGTTTATCCTGTATTTATTACCCTCTACCTAACACAAACAATGATACAAATTTATAAATAGAAATGGGGTAGGAGTAATATTATGTGATTAATTGACAGGGAATGGTAATAAATCAAATAATTCTCATTTATTTGTATATTATGTTTAAGCAACAGGTCTGTGCGAGAAATTGGAGCGGCAGGTGTAATGTTATGACCACATTATGAGTTTTAAGGATTCACATAATGTTATAACAGAACTGAAAAATCCATTTTCTCTGTGTAATAGGTTTTTTTGGTGTTTTTAATAAATTGAAACCTTTGTGAAAAATCTATTAGCATTTTTGGCAGTATATAGAATACTATTGCTTACTGAAACATTGCATTTTTATTAAAAACTGCCTATCTTCTCTCATTGCAGATAATTTTATTAAACATAATTAAAGTATAATAACAATTAAAAATATTTATTTTTATAAACTTGAGTTTCAGAAGCATCAATCTTATTCATACATTTAAATATGTATGATATTTTCTGAGTAAAAAGATTTTCTGAGAAAAAAATTCTGAAAGCAAGGCTTAGCGTTTCTGCAATGTATCAGTGGGAAATCATTTTAGTTCGAAGTGAAATTTCAGTGCGGCTGCTCACAACTAAAGACAATAAAACATTCTGGGTTCAGGACGACACTTTTTAAAGTAGCTATATATCTTCTAAAACTGGCTGCCAAAACTTGCATGAAAAGCATTGATAATGCAAAATTCTTCTCTACCTAAATAAATGAATGTTCATCATGACTGCCAAGGATAAAAAAGGAAAATGAATTTATACTCTTCTCATAATATTTCTAGAAGGGAATCATCATTAACAATACACATAATACAAAGAAAGAGGTGTAATGACAGTCAAGATTTATGTGTCAGTCTATTTAGATAGGAGTCCTCCTGGCTGAAATGTTTTAGAGCCTCAGTACCTATGAAAAGTTAATCATATTATTTATAATTATCCATTCACTATAGACTACCCAACAACAACAACAATCATTAATAAATGCATATATTTAGTGAAATCATCAAAAAATGTTTTTAATAGTTATCTTTATTGATTAAACAAAATAACTTTATCTTGAAATTGAGAAACAGTATAGTGGTTTACCTTTTATACAGCTCACCAGAATTTGATACCCAGGACTTTATATTGTCTCAAGAACTTCATTAGGAGTGATTTCTGACACAGAGTCAGGACTAAGTATGGAGCACTACCAGAAGTAGCTCACAAAATAAAAATTATCTTTTATTTTCTATTACTTTGTTGAGATAAGATATAGTTTTCAAAGAGATGAGAAGATATATTCCTAAAATAGATGTGATCCTAAAAATGAAGTTTCTATTTTTCTATTAAATATTTTATAAAATGTTGTGTATAAAAATTATATTATATACCTAAAATTTACATTTTAAATGTCTGCTGAATAAAAAAATTAGTTCTCTTCAACATAGTTTTGTGTTTTATTAAAGAAATATTGGACCTGGGATATATCTTAAAAATTCACTGTCTAAGGTATAATAGATAGGAATTAATCATTCATATCATTATTAAGATAAAATTAATTATACATTATGGCCTATATTCTAGAACTGCAAAATATACTTAGTAATATGTTAAAATATTTAACAATAAAGATTTAAAATAAGATGTTATAGTTCTGTCTTGAGACTATTTTCTTTAGCAAAATATTTCAAATTCTTAACAATTTAGACCATTGCTAATTGACATCATCAGAGATATTGTTAATGGAAAAATAGTGTATTATAAGAAGTAAAATTCATTTTAAGAGTAAGATACTAGGTTCTGATTTATAATTTCACAATTTAGTCCTTATGATTATGGTTAAATTAATTATATGGACAAGTTAACTCTAAATATTAAATTGTATGGTAGTAATATTATAGGGGTCTCACAACAAATTTGTTATAATCAATTTAAAATACAATAATACCTAATAATATTTTATTATAATTATTATTAGAATTTATCTCAAAAGTGATCTTTATTTTTCCACAAAAGTATGTTAAAGACTTCAGAAAAATTGGAGACAAATATCAAAATGGAATCTTTGTAACCAGTCAACTTAATCTCTTTTATTGTTATATTGCAAAATTTATATTATTTTTTAGTTTCTTAAAAAATATAGTAATTAGGGACCCGGGAGATAGCATGGAGATAAGGCATTTGCCTTTCATGCAAAAGGTCATCAGTTCGAATTCCGGTGTCCCATTTTGTCCCCCGTGCCTGCCAGGGGCAATTTCTGAGCATGGATCCAGGAGTAACCCCTGAGCACTGCCGGGTGTGATCCAAAAACCAAAAAAAACAAAAAACCAAAACAAAAAACAAAAAATATATAGTAATTAAATGATCATTTTTATGGATAAATATATTCATTATGTTCTTTCTCTCAACTTGAAATATTTATGTCATTAAATGTCATTTTTTTTTGTTTTGTTTTTTTGGTGTGTGACCCAAAAACCTGGCAGAGCTCAAAAGTCACTCCTGGCAGGCTCTGGCGACCATATGGGATGCTAGGATTCGAGCCACTGTCCTTCTGCATGCAAAGCAAATAAATGCCCTAAATCCATGCTATCTCTCCAGCCCCTAAATTTCCTTTTTCAAACTCAATAATAAAGATCACTTGAAAACAATACTTCAATGTTTATTAAGCATTTTGGAATCACCTAGATATTGAGGTACAAAACCATAAACAATAAACCATAAGCCTTTTAATAAAGCAAAAGCAATCTTGATAAACTTTCAGCATTTAGCTGATATTTAATTTAAAATAAATTTTAAAGAATCTCTAAACTGTGGAATCATAGCAAGATACATTGGTCATAACCATTAGACCTAGGCAAAGACCTACAAAAATATTAGAATTTTCTCAGTGACAGGAGACATTTTATTTCAATGAGAGGAATCTTGGTAGTTTTCATTGATAACTTCGGTTGGATAATTGTAATAATGAACTGAACATATGAACCTAACCTCAGAGCATGGAAGTTACACATTCTTAATCTCTCCAAGACTCACAATATTTAGATTAAGGAGAAAAGTGTGCATCTAGTCAATAACAATATAATTTGAATATTTTAGAGTTTTCAAAATTAATATGTTACAACCATCAATGGGATGATTTAGGACCTTTAGAACTTTGTAATTTAATTGTCATAGAGTCAGGGTCTTTATGACAGGGTTTATTATCTTTATAAGAATAAGGAGAACTAGTGTTTACTCTATTGCTCTCTACAGTGGAGACACACAAAGATATATCCATTGCAAACCAGAAAGGAAAATCTCAAAGGACATCAGATCTATGGAATTGACCTTAATAGTCCCAGCTTCTAAAATTGTGAGAAATGCGTATGTATTGCTAAATCCATTCACTGTATGATACTTTATATATAACAAAAATGAACTATGACTGTCAGCAATAATTAGCATTTTAATTAATCTTGAATAATGACGGACACTAGGAACCACAATTACTGTTGAATTCATTTAGGCATTTGAGGATTTCAAACCTTACTTCCCTGGAATAAGAAAATTATTCTATGTGATACTCTTTGTGCTCTCACCAAACTCTTTATCTGGCTCTTCAACTGTATTTGCCATAAACAAGAGATAAGTATAGATTATTATTCTGAGATTTTTGAATAATACTAGCAAACTATCAAATTTATGAAAGAGAGAGGAACATATCAGTCTTCAATTGTAATTTACTTGTGGACCAGATGTCATTTGCAACTGATATCTATAGTGAAAACAGTCTTGTAAGGATAGATGCAAACTCTAGTGGCAAATCAGAATTCCTCTGGTTTTTATTATACCTAGTTGGTATATAAAATTGTCAAAATAACACCCCATTCTTGAGTCTAAAATGATAGCAAAACATAAAAGGCAGTTGCCTTACATGTGGTACAGTCATTTCAATCCCTAGCATCCCATATGGTGCTCCCAAACCACCAGGAGTGATTCTCAGCTCAGAGCCAGGAATAAAACAAATGTAGTCCAAAAGCAAATAAAAAAAAAAAAAAGCACCCTCTTTATTTATTTATTTATTTATTTATTTATTTATTTTTGAATTTTGGGCCACTCTCGGTGACACTTAGGTGTTGCTTCTGGCTTGGGTAACCAGATGGGATGCCAGGGGATAGAACCACGCTCTGTCCTGGGTCAGCCACATGCAAGGCAAACGCCATACTGCTGCACCATCACTCTGGCCCCACAAAGCACCCTCTTTGAAGTCCTTAATTTAAGGCACTCTACAAGTTTACCAGATAAATTCACTTAGTTCTTAAAAGTCTGTTTCACTAAAACTTGCTATTATTTTAACACATATAATAATATTTGGATATTAAGATCATTTATGTTTATAATAAAAAACAAAATTCCTCACAACTATTATCTTGACTTATGTAACATTCAGTCATTAAAATTAAATATCTCAGCATTGTGTCTATGTAGAATTCAGGCTTTTCTTTATTGAATTATTCTTTTTTACTTTAAAGAGAATAAATCACATAGTACAGATTGTTGTTCATAATACATTTGTTTCCAGATAAATGAGAGCAAATTGTTTAAATAAGAATATAAAGAAAAAATAAAACTAAGGGAAGAGAAGAAAGAAAATTAAAAAAAAAAAAGAAATGCAATGACAATCAAATTTGTGAAAATTATTTCAGTCCCAATGAGTTCATTAGGAAGTACATTTGTTTCCCTAGTTTTTTTTTAAATAAGTTTCTTTTTAAATAAGAGCAGAAATTAAAAGGGAAGAAAAGGAATAAAGTTAACAATAAAACAAAAGGCGAGAAAAGAAAGCAGTACAGTGGCTAACAAATTTGTAATAAATTATCATTAAAACATCATGGTATTGTAATAAAGATAGACCCTCAGATCCAAAGGATAGGCTTGAATATTCAGAGGTTGAAACATAGGTTTATGATCAATTAATTTTTAAAATGGATCAAGAAATGCAAAGTAGAACAAGGAAAGCCTCATCAACAAATGGGGCTGTGAAAAACTTGTCGACCACAAGCAAATAAATGAACTCAAAACTCCCTTAATCCCATGCACAACGGGCAAATCAAATTATTTAAAGACCTTAATATCAGACATGATACCATAAAGTACATAGAGGAAAACATATGTAGAACAGTTCATGACATTGAAGCTAAAGGCATCTCCAAGAATGAAACACCACAGTAATGCAGGTGGAAGCCAAGAAAACAAATGGGATTGCATAAAACTGAGAGGCATCCACACTTCAAAGGAAACAGAAACTAGGATATAAAGTTTACTTAAGGGAATAGGAGAAACTATTCACCCAATACCGATCAGATAAGGGGATCATATCTAAGATCCAATGCACTAATGTAACTTTGCAACAACAAAAATATCTATCTCCATAAAAGAAATGGGAGAAAAAATAGACATTTCCTCAAAGATGAAATATAGATGGCCAAAAGACACATGAAAAAAACGCTCCAGTGATCATCAGGAAGATGCAAATCAAAACAACAATGAGGTATTATCTCACACCAGAGACTAGCACACATCACAAAGAACAAGAACAAGTCATGCTGGCATGGAAGTAGGGATTAAGGGAATCTCATACATTGCTGATGGAATGCCGACTGGTTCCAGCCATTTTAAAAACAAGATGGATATTCCTCCATTTAATAGAAATAGAGCTCCCATATATTCAGCACTATCACTCCCAGGGACACACCCCAGGAATACAAAAACACAATACAAAAATACCCTCTGTCCTCCTATGTTTATCACAGCACTATTCACAATAACCAGACTCTGGAAATAATCTAGGTTACAGTGAATAGATGAATGACTGAAAATATGTGGTATATCTACACACTGGAATACTCTGCAAGTGTTAGAAAAAATTAAGTTATAAAATTTATTTTTTCAGGGATGGAGATTATTATGCTGGATGAAATGTGTTAGAGGAAAATGGATAAAGAATAATCTCACTCAATTGTTAGATATAAGACAAACTAAAGGAGTAGGGTAATAATATACAAAGACAATAGAGATAAGGATTAGGAGGTCCAGACCTTGATAAGATTATTTGTCACAAAGATCTGTGAGAGCAGTTTGTGAAAGGTCCTCTTTGACAATGGTGGTTGTAACTGATTACTCTGGTCAAGAACTTGGTGCTAAAAAGGGGTAATGTGACATACATGGCACTCCTCCAATAATAATGGTGTAAACTCTAGTGTCAAAAAGGAAAAGTAAAACGGGAGAGAGAAGTAAAGTTCCTGCACTAGAGACAGGTGGGAGCCAGTTGAAGGGTACTGGGAAGGAAACAGTATATTAATGGTGGGAAGGATGCATTGGTGAAAGGTGGTGTACATTCTATGACTGAATACCAAAAATGAACAAACTAGTAACCATGGTGCTCAAATAAATCAATTAAAAGAAAAAAAGGTGCATCTCCAATGAAGTTATTAATATGTAGCAAAGTTTAGAAAGCTTTAGTTATTTGTTCTCTGTTTTTTCATTTGTTTCTAAATAGAAAGTCACTTCAGCTATACACTTACACGCTAGCATCAATATTAATATATTTTATAAAGATGGCAGCATTAAATAAATATTTTTTCATAAATTCAGAACACATTACTGTTACTTAAGCTTTTGTGTGGCATGTTCTCAGCTGCCAGGCCTCCCTGAGGAAAAGGGATACAGAAAAATGTGCCCACAACTTGCTCCAAAAACGCCATGATCATACCAGACCAAATACTGCCATACCTAAAGTTTGGTATAATGAGGTCTCCAAAGAGAATCATAGAGGAGTGTTGAGGCAGGGTCAAAGGCAAAGCAGTGATCATGGGTGATGGATTTAGCCTCTGTCAGACAGAGACTTGGCCTGCACTCTCCTCCCGAGATTGTCAGCTTTCTGCTCTATAGGCCATGTTTGTAAGAAATTTGGCTCCAACCTGTTATCACGCAGGAATGACTCTGGCCAGACCTGGGGTTTTCTTAGAATGGGTTTAATAGAGAAAATAAGCAGGAGAGTGGCCAGTTTCTTTACAGCAAAGGCATTCTGCAAAACCAGCAAGCTTCCAACCAGCAAACACCAACAAAACCGCCAACACAGACCAATAACACTCACAACACCAATGTCCTGCAGCTGTTTCTTAATCCACCCCCATCCCCCAGCCACTGCTGCTCATTTAGAGACAGGAATCTAATCCAGAAATTTCTTTATTGTTAAAGGGACAATCCCCTTTGAGGGAGTTATATCCAAGAGTCTACCCAAGATTTTTGACAACTTGTTATGCTTCCCTTTCAAGATGAGTGAGTCTGTGGAACTGGCCTGGTGCAAATAAGGCAAACAAGTTTGTGAGCATACTAACAAATCAGGCCACCAGGAAGAGGGAGGATGCAGGGGAGGTGCCCAAGCTCACCCCCAAAATACCCTGATGATATCAACTCAAATACTGTCATTAATGAAATTTGTTCAGATTGCAGTCTCCTAGGAGAATCATAATGGAGTAATGAGGAGGACCACAGGCAAAGCAGTGATTATAGAGATGGTTGCAACAGTTATGGTTTTGGCAGGGCAGGGCATTCACTTGCTCATTCCACTCAAATTTGCCAGCTTTTGGTTGCATGGTTCATGCACCCATGATTTTTTGTTTATTTAATATCTTTTTTGAGAAAAGACTAAGTCAATGGACTTGGACCAGTATGAACAGGACTTCATTGTTGAATCTTAATTTTCCTGAAGTTTTAATATTTTTAACAAGGATCATTATTATAATCTATTTTGAAATATTTATGTATATATAAATATATACAAAAATGTTTTATTCATGTGTATAAAGGTAAGTAGAATTAGTTTTATATATCTTACAATCAGAGGTAAATCCTCTTTTTATTGCCTATTTAAATTATGATTGTTACATGACTGCATTCAATGCCTATGGCAACAAAATAATAAGAACAATATAAGGTTTATGTTACTGTATTGCTTGATTAATCTGTAGTAGATATGGAAATAGTAATAATGTTACAAACATTTATTTTTCTGTCATAGTTAAGTAGGAATGCATGAAACAAGAAATACACATGTTAAAAGCAAAATATAAAGCTAGAAAGTATACTAATAAAATATGTAAACAAACCAATAAATAGGAAAACATATTTTATAAGTCAAATTGCTTTAACCAAGCTAAACTTTATAATGGGATTTATGGATTTTAAAAAAGCTCTGATTAAAATAAAAGTATCATAGATTATATATTTAAGTTTTCAGAATAAATACCTGTAATAGGAATGACTAAAATAATCCTGGAGTGTAAAGGCAGATAGATAGGATGCATAGAAATTTTACTGAGGAGGCCCAGAATTCATTGGTATCCCATAGGGTGCCACATGCACTATCAGGAAGGACCCTTAAAAACTGTCATAGCATGGATGTAGGTGTTTGCCTTGCATACAGAAGGATGGTAGTTTGAATCCCGGCATCCTATATGTCCCCAGAGCCTGCCAAGAGTGATTTCTGAAAGTAGAGCAAGAGTGACCCCTGAGTGCTCTCGGGTGTGACTCCAAAACAAAACAACAACAACAACAACAACAAAAGAACTGGCCCAGGATTAGCCCCTAAAACAGTCCTCCCAAAATTAATCTGCAAATTCAGGTGAAAATTTATAATCAAAAATACACTACAGTGATAGTGAGATAATACAGTGGTTAGGGCACTTGCCTTGCACAAGCTCTCCTTAGGCTGAAAACAAAACACCACATATGGCCCCCCAGTATTGGCAGGAGTAAACCCTGAATACAAAGTCAGGAGTAACACCAACCACTACAAGATGTACTCAACTCCTCCAAAAATGAATCACCCAGTCTAGATTAATTAACTTTCTTCATCTATTTCTGAGGCCTCCAAATCCAATCACATTCTATGTTCAATGTATTTATTCTCATCATTCTTCACCACCAAGGAATTTCCCTATTTATGTAAATTTTCAACAACTAAATTTTTATTTTTCTCCCACTAATCTGATATTATATTAGTTGCTTAACCAACTTGAAAAGAACCAAAGTAGGATATCCTATCTTTTCTGACATCCACAAGTGATCACATTGTCTTCTATATTTCACTATACTTCTTTACTCAAGAATTTTTCTGGAACCATCACGAATATAAATCTTTTGTTCTCTCCTCTCTTTATATGACAACCTATGTCTGTTTTTTCTCTTTTTTTTCCTCCGTTTTTCCCTGAATGTGTCTATCTCTGTTTTTCTCTCTCCTCTTTCTATACTCAGTTGAATGATTTATGCAAACCAAGAATGATTAATCACTAACATGTTACAAAAATAAAACATAACTATTTAATGAAATTTTTATTAAAAATAGGAGCCTGACAAATAGAATACCTTCCAATCAAGAAAGGAAAGGGCTAGAAGTAGACAAATATAGGTACATGAAAGGAAAGCAAGTCTAATTAAGACAAAACAATAAAGTGTCAATTTAGTCTATATCTTATATTGTTTCTTCATTTATTAGTGGTTGAGCAGACACTTGTGCTAAGGAATATATTTTCATATTCACCACCATCACTAAAACCTGGAAGAGTTGCTTGTTCACAGTGTGTTTTCAGTAAATATTTACCCCACTTTATTTATTCACCTTGAAGTAAGCATATAAAGGTAATGATTTTAAAGATGAGAATACTGATACCAAAAATATATTTTAACTTGCTAAGAAATTATAGTGAGTGAAAACCTAAGAATTAGACACTCTATAATAAAAACAAGTGCATAATATTTCTTATTCCAGTTACACATTTGACTTGTGAATATCATATATATATACATACATATATATATATATACACACACACACACACACTTTAAATTTTATTGTGGAAAAATAGTCGTGGTCTTTAACCAGAATGGGTTAATTTGTACAGCTGAGAAAAGGAAAAACATTGTCATTTAGTCCATCTAAAATACCAGGTCACTCACGGGCTTTTGACTAGTTCTAATTTCTAATTTCATATAAATGTCCAGGGCTGCCAAACCCTCAGGAACTAAACATTTACAATTCTTGACAACACTACTACAATAAATACTATATGTCCAAACCCTCAAGATTTTTACATACAGTAGTACTATACATGAAGTTATTATTTTGAGTTTTGGGTGCTCAGTGTCTTTGGTGCTCAGGGTTCTTCCTGATGCTGCACTCAGAAATCACTCTGGGCAGGCTTATGGGACCATATGGGATGCTAGGGATTGAACCCAGATCAGCTGTGTGAAAGGCAAACAGTCTACCCACTGAGCTATTACTTTGTCCTTGATATATGTTTTAAATAGACTATTTCTCACTATAAATACATGGAGCAAGAATATTTGTGTGGGAGAGTCAATTCTTCAAGTGAACAAGAAGAAAAGTATTATATTTTTGAACATAACTTTTCTTAAACCCAAAGACAGCATTTCTGGAAATCTATAGGAAACCAATTAGATTTGTGCACTCTGAAAGTATCCTATTATATAATTAGTAATAAATTAAATGAAAAATACCAATCACATATTGTCATCTCCCTTTTTCCTCTCTCATTTATTTGTTTTATTAATATCCTCATGTATTAATGACACACAAAATATTTCTGCAATACATCTTTTTTGATAAATATTGATCTTTACAGAAGAAAAATCAAGTTAAATGAATGATACATGCACTAACAATGTTTCTAATATTGATTCAAATGGGAATGAAAAATGTCATAGATTTTATATTGGTCCATGACTCTTATTATTATTGTCAAAATTCCAAATCTAAGTCCAATAAAAACTTAAAATGTGTACTTGGTGGAATTTATATGAAAAACTTAGGATTACAATCATTTCATAGTAAATAAAGTATTTATGAAAGAAAATGTATAATTACAAATATTTGCCATAAATTATGAATTTTCTACCTTTCTTTATTGAAGAAAGTGTTTAAAACATTATTAACCTCTATAGACTGGATTTTGTCATCAACAAAAATTCAGAGCTCAGAATAGTATTTTCTTTACCTAAGGCAGTTTATAAAACTGCTATTTGCCCACATGTGCCATCATGCCTGAAGGAAAAACTCCAGCTCCACTATTAATTTTCAAAAGAAAATGAGGACCTCCAACTCTTACTTGTGATCAGCCTATTCACAGAATTAGAGGCAGAGACATAAAAAGATTCATAGCCCAGAGACAGAGTTGACTGATCTGCCAGAACTAATTGACTCGTGGCCCATACAGAGAGGTCAGAGGCATAGTCCATGCATAGGATTGTGAACTGTCAATAAGAAGCCAATTATGTGGCCATAAAATAATTTCTCACTCATCTAAACTCCTCCCTTGAAAGGGGTTGACTGAAAGTGACATAGAAAAGAAGCACCTACAGACTACAAGAGAAAACAGAAAATATCAGCATAAAATCCAGCAATTCTTTGTGGGTAAATATTATAATTCTGCAGGCACAATCTGTAGTAAACATATACATATAAATATAAAACCTCTGAAATGGATTTCATAGTAGAAATGCTTAGGATTTTTAGCAAGCTCAAATAAATAATAAAATGTACTGCAAATAAAACATGGAAGGATATTAAAGCAAAAATTAGAAAAATACAAATAGATGTCAAAACTGAAAAACTTGGTAGGCAGAATGAAAAGTTCATTGGAAGGCCTCATCAGCAGAGTAATAGCTTCTGAAGACAGAATCAGTCAGCTTGTAGATGAAGTACTGCAAACCTCCAGAAAAGCAACAGAATATGACAAAGAAATCAAATGCATAAATAAATAACAATAAAACTTTGGGATAATAAGAAATGACACAGAATTGTTGGGGTTCCAGAAAGCCAAGAAGAAAACTCCTATGAAAAACCAATGGTCAAAGACATCATTGCTGAGAAGTTCGCAGATCTGGATAATACATGCATCCACATCCTGGACATACAAGATAAAAAAATTCCAATTAAAATACCCTAATCCACATTCTAATCAAAATGATGAAGTTTGTTTTTACTGTTAACATAGCCAGAATAGATCATATACAGCAATACTACATACACCTCTACAAAGTCAGATGATAGAAATCATACCAACTACCTTTTGAATGATAAATCACTAAAAATAAATGTGAATTAAAATAATAAAAAAGAAACATTAAAAGAGCCTCAAAAATCACTTGACTAAAGAGGTAAGATAATTATACAATTAAAACTACAATACACCACTTTAAGAAATAAAAGAGAACAGGAGGCAAGAGAAATACATTCTCTGCTCATGGGTTGTGAGGATTAGTATTATAAAAAATATGAATACAACCCAAAGCATTGTACAGATTTAATGTTGTTCCTTAAAAGATACACACGCTGTTTTTAAAGACATAACAGAACAATTTGAAACTCATATGTAACAGAAATCACAAATAGTGATATCAAACTTGGATCAACAAATATGGGATGTCAGTTTCTTTAATTTCAAATTTTATTACAGAGCATTTATACACATGTAAAATGCTCCAAATCATTAATAATAATGGAGATGCAAATCAAAACAAAAATCTGATTATTATCTCACTACAGAGACTAGTACATATCAAGAAAAACAAGAAAAACTGGTGCAGACATAATGAGAAAGGGATTCTCACTCACAACTGGTGATAAGGACAATTGGTCCAGTCTTCTTTTGCAAACTGTATGGAATTTCCTAAAAATAGATATAGAGGTTCCATTTGATCCAGTGAATATATCCTAGGCCCCAAAGTACATTACAGAAAAGGCCTCTCTCTGTACTACTGTGTTCATTGTAGTGCTTTTTATAATAGTCAAAATCTGGAAATAATTGAGTTGCCCCAAAACAGACGAGTGGATAAAGAAAATTTGGTACATTTACACAATGAAACTTAACACATAATATATTAGGAAATATGTAGTCATTAAATTTGCTTATATAGAGATAGACACAGAGAGTGTAACACTGAGTGTAATGAGTCATTGAAGAAATGTCATAGAAAAAAATGACAGCCATAGAATATTAGCACTCATCTGTGGCATATTATAAAGACAAAACATGATGTGAGAATAATACCCTAAGACAATAGAACTGATGGATGAGAAGTAGAGTTGACAATAATAGCTGGAAATTATCACTGGAAAAAACTGGGAATTGAAGAAGTAAAGTGATACTCATGATACCCGTTTAGTAGCAGTATTGCAAACTACAGTGCATAACATGGGGAAAAAAAGAGGGTCTGAAGTGATAACACATCAAGGAGAGTTTCCCTCACATGCAGCTAACCAGGATTCAATCTGTTGTATTCCATATGGTCCCTAGAGTCTGCCAGTTATCTGAGTGCAGAGCCAGGAGTAACCCCTGAGCACCATCATATGTGGACCAAAAATCAAAAAAGAAATAAAGTCCATTCCCCCTCCTCCCCTTCCCTTCTTTCCTTTCTTCTTTCCATCTCCCTCTCTCCCCTTTCTTCCCTCTGGTCCCATCCTCTTCTCTCTCATTTTCTCTGTTCCCTTTCCCTTCTCTCTCCCCTCCATATTCTTCCCCTTATACCTTTTTCTTTTCTCTTCCTCTTTTCTTCTCTTTCTTTTCTCCTCTTTTTCTTTTTCTTTTCTTCTCCTCTTTTTCTCCTCATGCCCTCCCATTCCCCCCTTTCTCATTCTCCTTTCCCTTTTTTCCACTCCCTCTCTGTCAATCTATCTCTTTCATGAGGGGCATTACAGATTCTGCAGTCTAAATACCCCTCCCATTATCCCATTATTCCTTTAATGGAAAAAAAAAGAAAAAAAAAAGAAAGTAGAGAGGGCTGACTCCTTTGTCTGTGGAAAATCTGCCCTGCTTTGAGATTAATGACTGTGGGAGAAGCTGAAGGGACCTGTTGACTTTGCCTTTTTGTCTTTTCTGATCTCCTGAAGCTCTCCTCAAAAGGCAAGGGAGGGAACCCTCAAAAAACTGTCTCCAGGAGCCAAATAAAAACTGGCAATCAGGGATGCCAGGCAGAGGCCTGACTCCTTTGTCGATGGAGGAATCTGCCCAGGCGTGAGTTTTCCAACTGAAGGGACCTGTTGGTTTTGCGTGTTTTCTTTCTCTGATCTCCTGAAGCTCCCCTCAGAGGGCTAGGAAGGACCCCCCCCAAAAAAACCTAGTATGGCTGCTCCCCTTCAATTTGCAGCTGCACACTCTTTCTAACTAATGACCCCCACCACAACACACAGAAAAAAAAAATCACATTACAATGGTGACAATGGGAAATCTCACAGGCAAATACCATGCACAAAGAATGAAGATGATAGCTTTGATGACCCAAAAAATACTAACCATCTGATTAAGGAGTTTAGAATAGAAGTATGGAAGATCCTCATGAAATTAAAGTAAAGATGGCTCTAGCTGAACAGAACACAAAGACAGAAATCAGAAAACTCCAAACTGAAATGACAGATCTGAAAAATATGGTAGTCCAACTGAAAAATTCAATGGACAGCCTCTTGAACAGCATAACATCAGTTGAGGACAGAATCAATGAACTGGAAGATCAAATGCAGAACAACTACATACAGCAGAAGAGATTGGAAAAGAACCTTAAGAAAAATAATTAGACAACAGAAAAATAAATCAAGGAATGTGAACAGATGAAAATAGAAGTCTTTGATAAACTCAACAGAAACAGCATAAAAATCATAGCAAGTTTCTATGTTATCATATTTCATTTCCTTATCATTAAGTAGTTTCATATCATGCTGCTTATTAAACCTGATATTCATTCTTAACTGATTTATTTTGCATTTCATGTCACTATTTTAAATTTAACCCTAATTAATCAAAATAACAAGAAAGAGCACACAATTTGAAATACTGCCTTGGAAACTTTATTGCACTTTTAGTAAGAATGTATAATTCAAAAAGGCATTTATAAATTTAACAAAAAATCTTAAGGAAAAACCACTAAAATCAGATTAAAAATTTGATCATCTTCATAAAGAGAAAAGCTTACAAAAGTTTGACAGTGAACAAGATAATTGAAGTAAATCAGATCTATTCAAATCTTTTAAAATTTATAGGGAAAAAGCCTATATTTTTTATTATGCATGGGTTTCTACCTATGACTATAAATTATTCTAAAAGTAAGTAGGACAGAAAGAAAAGAAATAAATATAAAATAATGGGGTAAATTATAGGGGACAAGAAGTCTCAAGGTCATTGGTGATGTTAAGAAATCACAGAAACAAATATCCAAGCCACAGAATCAACAATAATGAAATAAAGAAACCCAAATTTTAAAAATAAAAATTAAAAATGTGCTTGTTTTGATAACAGGCTGAGTGATAGATGTGGCATGGAATTTCTCTGGGAACATTGACAGATGGATATTGACAATGGCTTTTCCTACTTAATACACTAAAGTGACTCTAGAAATAGTAGGACTAGAAAGACTGAACTAGACAGCATTTTCACAAGAAGTGAATGAGAATTCCTTTCACCCTGCATCTATACCAGCACTCTTTCTTATTCTTTGTGAGGTGTGATGGTCTCTGTTGCATGAGTTGACACCTCATTGTTGTTTTGATTTGAATCTCTATGATGATTAGTGATGTGGAACTAATTTTCGTGTGTCTTTTGTTCATCTGTATTCTTTGAGGAAATATTTTTTTCTTCTCCTAATTTTTTGATGGGATTGGATGCTTTTCCTTGTTAAGTTCTGTTATTACTTTGCATATCTTAAATAATAGTCCCTCATATGGTAGGTATTGGTTGAATAATTTGTCCCCCATTTATGGGTGGCCTTGTAGCCTAGTCACTGTTTCCTTTGAAGTGCAGAAGTTTTTGTAGTTTAATGTAGTTCCATTAGTTTATCTTTGTTCCACTTGCTTTTCAGTGATGTTTCCTCCTTGAACACACCTTTAGTTTCAATGACATGGAGTCTTTTACCTATGTTTTCTTCTATATAACTTATAGTTTCAGATCTGCTATTAAGATCTTTAATCTATTTTGATTTGAGCTTTGTGCGTGATGTTAGATAGAGCTCTTCGATATTCCAAGGAAGGAGGGAGAGAGGGAGGGAGGAAGGAAAGAAGGAAGAAAGGAAGG
>PVKC010024276.1:0-16829 GCA_004027635.1 Crocidura indochinensis | reverse complement strand
TTTTTTTTTCTTTTTGTGGTTTTTGGGTCACACCCGGCAGTGCTCAGGGGTTACTCCTGACTCCATGCTCAGAAATTGCTCCTGGCAGGCATGGGGGACCATATGGGTCATCGGGATTCGAACCGATGACCTTTTGCATGAAAGGCAAGCACCTTACCTCCATGCTATCTCCCGGGCCCCACCTTTTATTTTTCTTAAAACCCATAGATGAGTGAGACTATTCTGTGTCTCTCTCCCTCTGACCTATTTCACTCAGCATAATAGATTACATGTATATCCATATCCAGGAAAATTTTATGACTTCATCTCTTCTGACAGCTGCATAATATTCCATTGTGTATATGTACCACAGTTTCTTTAGCCATTCATCTGTTGAAGGGCATCTTGGTTGTTTCCAGAGTCTGTCTATTGTAAACAGCACTGCAATGAATATAGGTGTGAGGAAGGGATTTTTAAATTGTATTTTTGTGTTCCTAGGTTCTATCCTTAGGAGTGGTCGAGCTGGATCATATGGGAGCTCAATTTCCAGGTTTTAGAGGAATCTCCATATTGTTTTCCATAGAACTGGACTAGATGGCATTCCCACCTGCGGTGAATCAGAGTTCCTTTCTCTCCACATCCCCGCCAGCACTAATTGTTCTTGTTCTTTGTGATGTGTGCCAGTCTCTGTGGTGTGAAATGGTGCCTTACTGTTGTTTTGATTTGCATCTCCCTGATGATTAGTGATGTGGATCATTTTTTCATGTGCCCTTTGGCCATTTGTATTTTTTCTTTAAGGAATTGTTTTTTCATTTCTTCTCCCCATTTTTAATGGGGTTAGATTATTTTTCTTATAAAGTTTTGTCAGTACCTTGTATACTTTTGGTATTAGCCCTTTATCTGATGTGTGTTGGGTGAATAATTTTTTTACATAGGGACAAAAAATGCGAAATGGAGCAAGGAAGCTTCTTTCAACAAGTGGTGTTGGCACAACTGGTCAACCACATTCAAAAAGCAAACTCAGGCCTCCATCTAACACCATACACAAAGGTCAAATCCAAATGGATTAAAGATCTTGATATCATACCCAAAACCATAACATGTAAGTAAAACATTCCATAACATTGAGACTAAAGGCATCTTCAAAGAGGAAACAACACTCTCCAAACAAGTGGCAGCAGAGATAAACCAATGGGACTATAATAAGCAGAAAAGTTTCTGCACCTCAAAAGAAATAGTGCCTAGGATACAAAAGCCACTCACAGAATGGGAGAAACTATTCACCCAATACATAAAAGAAAATTATGAATGCAGGGAAAGCTATGCCAAATTCAGTAGGCATTCATTGCTGCTCACTTCTATTTGTCACTATATCCCAATCTCCCAGTTTGTCATAGATACATAACAAATATTTGTCTAAGAAATAGAGTTGCCTTGACAAAAGGTTTAGCTCTGGATAGAATTTAGATCAAGTTAAAGGGATTTTATCAGATGGAACAAACCAGAAAAGAGGGAGGCAAATATGAACAGATGCATATAAAACTGTAGGCAGGAAGATATTAAATTCATCCTTGAGAGTGTTCATATTGTCCATGAAGTAAAAAACAGACCATCTGCTGCAAGGAGAGAAGAGGTGTGGTAGGGTATTTAAGAGGAGTGCTAGATGTTTCAGTGTCACAGAGGGGATTAAGAAAGGCAGCTATATTTAGGAGCAGCTGAAACTGGGAATGAGGCTTCAGTGGTTTTGGAACCACTATCTAGGACTTAGAAGGCAATACATAGTAGAAAAGGAGAGGAGGTGGGAGGTTGGACTGAACAGGAATTTTTAGGGGTGGGCAAATAAGTAACAGTACCAGGCATTAAGACACTCAAGGACACTCAGAACTTAAAAAATTTTAGGGCCGGGGGCTGGCGCGGTGGCACTAGAAGTAAGGCGTCTGCCTTGCAAACTCTAGCCTAGGACAAACCACAGTTAGATCCCCCGGCGTCCCATATAGCCTCCCAAGCCAAGAGTGATTTCTGAGCACATAGCCAAGAGTAAGCCCTGAGCATCAATGGGTGTGGCCAAAAAATGTAGGGCCAGAGAGATAGCATGGAGGTAGGACTTTTGCCTTGCATGCAGAAGGACAGTGGTTCAAATCCAGATGGTTCATCCCATATGGTCCCCCGAGCCTGCCAGGAGCAATTTCTGAGCATAGAGCCAGGAATGACCCCTGAGTGCTGCCAAGTGTGATCCCCCCTCCCAAAAAAAAAAGAATTTAAAAATTTAGTTAAAATGGGGAAGGAAATAAATCCAGGATAATCAGAATAATAATGATGATAAATATGTCTCACAAAGGATTGGAATATTCTCAGAGTAAAGGGTAGATGCAGTTGGTAAGGAAGTGGGAATGTAAAGAGACAAGTCTGTTGTTTTAAGACAGTATTTAACTGTTGGGACTTGGATTTAATGCCATCTCTGTGTGTCTGTTGGTCAGTCCTGTCTTAAAGTAGACCTTTCAGTTTTTCCTTTAAGGTTGGTTTTGAGTCTGCAAAGTTTCTGAGTTGTTTATCTATGAAGCTATGTATACTTCCTTCAAACCTGAAAATGAGTCTGGCTAGGTGCACTATTCTAGGTGAAGCATTTATTTCATCGAGTTTTGTCACTATGTCCCACCACTGCCTTCTGGTCTTGAGGGTTTCTTGTGACAGGTCTGTTGTGAATCTCAAGGATGCTCCCTTGAATGTAATTTCCCTTTTTGATATTGCTGCTTTTAGTATAAAATACCTATCTGTGGGATTTGTCATTGTGACTAGGATGTGTCTTGGGGTGCTTTTCCTTGGGTCTCTTTTAGCTGATACTCTTTGGGCATGTAGGATTTGGTTGCATGCAGTCTTTAGCTCTGGGAGTTTCTCTGTAATGATGTCCTTGTTGTTTCTCTTGGACTTATCAAAGACTTCTATTTTCATCAGTTCACATTCTTTGAGTAATTTTTCCATTGTCTGATCATTTGCTTTAAGGCTTATTTTCAATCTCTTCTGCTATATGGAGTTGTTATGCATCTCATCTTCCAGCTCACTAATTCTTTTTTTTTTAATTTTTTATTATGAGAACAAAGATATAAAGAAAGAGGATAAGGTAAAGTTACAGTGGGAGGACAGTCACCCATAGGCAGAGGAAATGCAGAGCGCATGGCCGCTGTTGTTTTTAAGGTCTCTGGGTGGCCAAGGAGGCTGATCCCCGGAGACGCCTTGGTCTTAGCGGCTCAGCAGAAAAGAGGCAGAGGGAGGCCGAGCGCATGGTTGCTGTTGTTTTTAAGGTCTCTGGGTATCCAGTCCCCTGGCTCGATTGACCCTACGTGGGTTGGGTGAAGCCCTCTTACCAGGGGCTGTCCCCGGAGATGCCTTGGTCTTAGCGGCTCGGCGGAAAAGAGGCGGAGAAAGGCCGAGCGCCCAGCTGCTGCTGATTTTAAAGGGTCTGTATGTCCAATCGCCCAGTTCGAATGGCCCCACATGGGACGGGCGGGGCCATCTTACCAGGGCTTCCTCGGTGTAGCAGCTCGGTGGAAGAGAGGCGGAGAAAGGCCAAGCACCCAGCTGCTGCTGATTTTAAAGGGTCTGTATGTCCAATTGCCTGGTTCGAATGGCCCCACGTGGGACGGGCAGGGCCATCTTACCAGGGGTTCCTCGGTGTAGCAGCTCAGTGGAAGAGAGACCGAGAAAGCCCAGCTCACTAATTCTTTTTTTTTTTTGGTTTTTGGGTCACACCGGGCAGTGCTCAGGGATTACTCCTGGCTCCATGCTCAGAAATTGCTCCTGGCAGGCACAGGGGACCATATGGGGCACCGGGATTCGAACTGATGACCTTTTGCATGAAAGGCAAACGCCTTACCTCCATGCTATCTCCCGGGCCCCACCAGCTCACTAATTCTATCCTCAGCTGCCATTACCCTATTGGAATTTTCTGGTTTCTACCTTCATATTCTCTTGATTCTTGTTAGTGTTCTGTTCAACTCAATCTATGCTTTCTTTGATTGCTGTGAACATTGTCCGCATATCTTCTCTAAACTTCATATCTGAGAGACTAACTAGGTGGTTGGCCATTTTCGAGATATCAGAGTTGCCATCTTCATTCTCTATGCCTGGTGTTGACCTGAATTGTTCCCCATTGTCACGCTTGTATTGTGGATTTTTCTACATATTGTTGTGGTATTCATCGGCTAGGTGAAGTGACTCCACCCTTTGTGGGCAGGATGACTCAGTTCAGGAGAAGGCTATCCCTCAGGGAAGGATGCTGGAGAGGATCAAAGTTCCCAGGCCAAAGCAAGGAGGGAGAAAGCCCAAAATGTCTGCTGTACTCCAGAGACACAGCATAATGAACTAGTTCCACAGTCTCTGAGCAGGGAAGACTCACTTCAGGAGAAGGTGACTCTATGGCATTTCTCGCAGGGGAAAAATGCTAGAGAGAACCAAAGTTTCCAGGCTGAAGCAAGCAGAGAGAAGGCCCAAGATGTTTGCTGTGTTCCAGAGACACAACAGAGTCCTGACTTATTTCTTTATCTCTCCATCCCATCCATTGTATATACTTTAAAAATAAGTGTAATGGCTTCACAACATTAAACTGAATCGGTTAGGCTATTTTTTTTTATTTCACCCTATATCATTCAGGCTTATTCCTGATTAGGAATAAGTGCTTGGGAGTCAGTCCTGGTGTTGCTTATGAACAGTATGATGCACTGGATATATCAGCTACTGGGGAACATGAAGTACTGGGGAATGAGCCCATGGGTCCCTTAAAAAGTGTGCATTCCTTCCTTCTTCTTTTCCATTTCCTTTTTCTGGTTTTTGGGTCACACCTGGCAACGCTCAGGGGTTACCCCTGGCTACACACTCAGAAATCACTCCTGGCAGGCTCAGGGGACCATATGGGATGTCGGGATTCGAACCAATGACCTTCTGCATGAAAGGCAAACGCCTTACCTCCATGCTATCTCTCCGGCCCCACCATTTCCTTTTTCTATATCTCCAACAGAACCACATTGAATGAATCATATTGTTCAGCCTCATAAAATGAAGGGGGAAAATAAATGGTACCTGGTCCAGACACCCGCATGAACATTTAGTGAAAATAAAATATGATCAGACCTGAACATCAAACCCAAAGTCAATGACAGCAGAATCTATACCTAATCCACAGCAAGCTCTACAAGTGGGGACCAGTTGCATTAGTATTCTGGCGGGGGGGAGGTAAAGGAGGGAGATATGGGATGCATACTGGGAACAGGGGTGGAGGGAGGACATCACTAGTGGTGGGAATGCCCTTGATTCGTTGTCACTATGAACCTTGAATATTACTGTGAAATATTTGTAATTCACTTTGGTCACAATAAAAATTAAATTAAAAAAGTGTGCATTCCTGCCCGTTGGGCAACCACCCTGGATTCTAAGCCACTTTCTTACTGATGGCCTTTGGAGCTATTTGTTCAACCCACAAACACTTTTCAGCTTCCCACTATTCTCTGGGAAGGGTTATGGACCTTAAAAAGATAGTGGTGAAGAAAGTAGACAAATTCTATGACACTTCCATTCTATTGAGATTAGTGATGGTGGGTGGATAAACTGACAGTCAACCAATGTCAGGTGATAAATGCCACAAAATAAAAACAAGGAAAGAGCCAGATAAAGTGATGGGTCAGCTATTTTATATTCCTTGACCGACCCAAATGATACTAGAATGAGTAAATTGCTTTGCAATACTTTTAAGTTTTTCTCAAGATAGCTATCTTAAGAAAATTTTCCTATTTGATTTATGTTGTAAATTCCTTTCCAAAGCGTTGTACCAATTTGTATTCCCAGCTTTGAGGTGAGGTCATTGGGCCTTTTTGTAATTTTGGTGCCACATTTGGAGATGCTGAGGGATTATTCCTTGCTCTTCACTCAGGAATCAATCCTGATAGTACTCTGGGGCTTTGAGCCCAAATGGGATGCTTGGCTTTGAATCCAAAATAGCTGCACAAAACAAGTGCCCCCATCCACTATACTTGCTCCAGCCACATCACTGGGTATTTATACTGTTTTATACTCTTTGCTTCCTGATTCAAAGGAGTTTTTAAAGAGTAGGGTTGTGGACTCTTCTCATTTTGGCTGCAAATAGCTATTCCAGATTCTGGGTTGACTCTACTTTGGCTCTTAATTTCTTTCTTTGGGAAACCAGCCAGTTACAACCAGCTGAACATTTTTTTAATGTTTCCAAAACTTCCTAATATCATATATATTGATTTATTCAGTCATATTTAAAATATACTAATCTTTTAAGTATCACAGGATTTGTTTCAGGGTTATTTATCTTGTTTACTTATTTTTTGTGAATACCAAACTTTTAATTTTCATATTTAAGATATTCTAATCCCTGACAAGGCAAATTGTCTTTAACATTCTTATCTTTAGCATATATTATTTATGTTATTTTTTTTTGGTTTTTGGGTCACACCCAGTGACCGCTCAGGGGTTACTCCTGGCTATTCGCTCAGAAGTCGCTCCTGGCAGGCACGGGGGACCATATGGGGAACCGGGGGATCGAACCTTGGTCCATCCTAGGTTAGTGCAGGCACCTTACCTCCAGCGCCACCGCCCGGCCCCTATTTATGTTATTTTTTATTGTTTCTCTTTCTAAGTAAATTTATGTCAAGTTGGTAGAATATGCATTCCCATTTGCTCCTTATTAGTTTTGTGTTTTTAATGCTGTTAACAATGAGATTTCCTTTTTCATCATGTTTAATGCATTGTTGCTATTATACAAACTATTGATTTTTGTATATTTATGCAATACTGCCATTTTATTGAGCTCTTTTATTTTATCAATTTTAATAGCTATTTAATGAGTTTCCTTAGGATTTATAGCAATATGGTCCATTCCCCGTTATATTTCTAACAGGTTTTATTTTGTCTCTTCAACTGATGTTATATGATTTCTGTAGGCCTTTATTTTGAAATACACTTCTTGTCAAAATAAAACTACTTTCATTAGTGAATGCTTTTTACTTGAAATTTGTTTTGTGTCTATTTGTGTCTAGTAAGTCTTTTCTCCTTTTAAAAATCTTTTTCCTTTTTTGTTTTAGCCTTATATAGAGGGTACGGATGGAAATGTCTACCATTCCTCCTTTTCCTTCCAACACTCAGTTATCACTATAGTCAACAGATTACTACAGTGTGACTCCATCTTCAGAGCACAGTTGGTCATATTATAAAGAACAATGTCTCAGGGTCCTGAATAGAGGTAGCCTTCTGACCTTCACAGTAATTGATTAACCTGCATCCTATTGATGCTCTCTTTCTCTCTGAGCATCATAAATTAACAATATATAACTCAGGAAAATACACTGTAGTAAGCACAAACTTGGATTTCCTCTGAGTTGAGACGGAAGTATTTGGTCTCTCAGACAAACCCAAACTCAACCACTTCCTCTTCTGGGGGTTTCCTTGGAATAGTTTTACATACTGTGTGTTATAACTACATGCCAGTTATAATTGTATGGAGCTTATAATTTGTCACCAAAGACAAAGACAAAGGCTTGCCCTTCTTCTGACCCCAAAGGCCTGTGTAAAGATCTTCTCCTCTTTTTAAAATAAAATTTAAATAATTTTGAATTGAATCATCATAAGATACACAGTTACAAAGTTGTTCATGATTGAGTTTTAGTTATACAATGCCCAATATTCACCAGTTTACATTTCACACCACCCATGCCCTTAGTTTCTTTCTTGCTCTCCCTTCTGTCCTCCCCCTGTCTGCTCTATGACCTACTTTTTTCTTTTCTTTCTCTCTTCCTTTTTTCTTTTGGACACTATGATTTGCAATATTGTTATTGACGGAGTTTTATGTATATCACTCTGACTTCTTCCCATCTGAACCAAGAGTAAACATAATAAAAAGAGACAGAATCAAATAGCCCAATTTCTGCTCCGTTCCAAAGCAGCATCTTTGAGTAAAAGAATGGAGCTCAATAAGGGATTTAGAGTTTTTAAGTGATTTAAAAAATCACTTTGTAACAGCAAAGAAAGATATCAGAACAAAATAGTTCTTGCTTACTGAGAGGAGAAAGACAAAGTTGGAAGTTGTTCATTCAACTCCTTATAGAATCAGGATGCAAGAACTATAGCGATGAATGTGGTGTTTGCCCCCCAATAATTCTCATCTAAATCAGCCCTCCCAATTTGTGACATGCCATTATTGAGGAGACCAAGGAAAGCCTAATGACAGTCCTATAAGAAAGTCCTTGGCATTGTAAGTCTTAATCAGTTCAGCTCAAGCAACATCATATTAAAAAAATTGAACACTTATTTGCTTAGGAAGTTTTAGCTCTCAGAAGACAGTTTGTTTGTTTGTAAGTTTTGTCGGTGGGTGGAATGGGGGCATATTTTGGCGGTACACCACACCAATGGTGAATAGGGTTTACTCCTAATTCTGTAGTCACGGGTTACTTCTGGCAGGCTCCAGGGACAATAATAGGCTGCCAGAATTGAATTCGGGTAGGCCGAGTGTAAGGCAAGTGCTTTACACACTTTATTATCACTCCAGCCCCACAGGAGACACTTTGTTCAGTTAGAAGATTGTCTTTTGGAGTTTGGGCTTCTAACCTTGAGAAGGAGATGACGCGCTTCTTTAGTGAGTGTGAAGTGAGCAGATGGTGTTGTTTCACTCCAATTTGCTTTGCATGGACTGAAGAGAAGGCTGTGGGGGAAGGGAAGTTCTCACCCTGATTGACGAACACAACATTCTGGCGCAGAAAAGCCACTTCGTTCGTGCTCGATTATATACTTCTTCATACGAAGAGGTGCTTGCTTCCTTCCACTCGATCTGGAAGTCATCACCATGGTGTTAGCCTCTTTCCCCAGAAAGCACTAGATTCCCATGATAGCAAAACTCCATATCTTGGCACTGATATCTGATATGGGTTCTTTGAAGTCAAAATAGGAATCAATGACATGCTTTATTAAAACACTAGTTGCCCTTCTCCAGGCATATTCATCTCATTTTTCTTTTCTTATTTTTTCCCTTTTGTTGGGGGGGGAGCTCATCTAGAAGTGATAAGGGCTTATTCCTGGCTCTGTGCTCAGAGATCAATCCTGGAAGTGCTCAGGGGACCAGTCACATGCAAGGCAAGTACCCTGCACATTGTCCTTTCTCTCAGGTCCCATATTCATCTAATTGTCTAGTCGAATTCAGCTCTCCAACTCAAAAATATCTCCTGGGACCCAAGAGCCTGAGTGGTCTGTGAAAAAGTCTCTAGTGATATGCCACTAGCTGTCTCCCTGGACTTCGAGGAAGAATACAGCCAGAAAAGGGGCTCTAGGATCCTATTTTTCACCTGAGCCCAGAGAAGATCTAACAGGTAGACAGGTGTAACCCCATCTAGTTACCCCAAGGAAAGGGGTGTCATGAGTGAAGTTACCCTAAGGAAAGGGGTGTCTCATTGGGTGAGTTAGGAGGAATCTCTGATGTATCATTCTCACTGAGGGAGTCTTCTTCCACCAGAGACTGCTGTGATAGTGCCTAAATACCTTCCACTACTTCCCCACCTCTTTTATCCACTGACACAAAAGCATTGATAACTGATAGGGACTTGGCTGAGAAGTTTATTGGAGGGCAGGAGGTGAGGAATAAAGGAGAGAGTTAGCTTCCATCCTGCTGAGAAACGCAGCCACTTCTGCACTGTCTTCCATGAGCACACTGTTCCCCCATGAGAAAATTCTTTCTCTTGGTCCATTTTGTTCTAAATTCAGCACTGTCTCCAAATCTATAGAGTCTTCTCTATAAAAAGCTTTGCCATGAATGGACTTAACAGCCTGGTTCAAAAAAAAAACAAAAAACAAAAAACAAGTCGACAGCCCTTTATAATGTTGTAAAACTACTCTGGGGAGTTTACCTGCAAGGGAAAAAGACACTGAGCCATGTCTGATATTCTCCCTACTGGGCAATCATGCTTTTCTGTCCCAGGTTAATGAGGCGACTTCCCCCCACCACTTACCCAATGAATCGGCCCCTACATGCTCTAGTCTCCTGTTCTTTACCTCTTTCCCAATGCCCCTCACTAACCTTCACTAACACCTCACTAACAACTCTCCCTTGCTAGGACAATTAGCTTGGGTAACCCTTCTCAGCCAGGGTAAGTGCTGCCCTCAGGCTCTGTTGCCTCAGTCATGGAGACACTCCTATGTTCTGCTGGAGAGTGGTGGGTGTACTGATACTAAATGACTGTCCTGGGGTGAGATCTGAGATTATCACTTAAAAAAAAAAAAGATGGGGCTACATCTGATAGTACTCCAGGCTTACTCCTGGCTCTGCACTCAGAAATCACTCTTGATACGCTTGAGGTGCCATGAATAAAACCAGGTTAGCTACCTGCAAGGCAAAAGCCTTACCCACTCTACTATCTCTCTGGCCCCAGCCAAGCATAGTATCATGCAAGTGCATCATTGGGGACTTGGAGGGGCAGGTCTTTGGTGGCCTTAAAGGCATATGGGGAATGGAATGAGCAGAAGTCTGCCAGTCACGGCAGAATTCTTTCTGGCCTCTTTCTTTTCTCTCTGTTCCTTCTAAGTTTAATGTGCCTCTGCCTTGCTGGTTTGACAGCTCTTTATCTGTGTCTACTTCTTTTTTTTTTTTTTTTTTTTTGGTTTTTGGTTCACACCCGGTGACACTCAGGGGTTACTCCTGGCTATTCGCTCAGAAGTCGCTCCTGGCAGGCACGGGGGGACCATATGGGGAACCGGGGGATCGAACCGCGGTCCGTCCTAGGTTAGCGCAGGCACCTTACCTCCAGCGCCACCACCCGGCCCCCCTGTGTCTACTTCTTTATTCAATTGGGATCTCCTGTCTTTGGTTTTGATGTTTTTTACATGAGCACCATTTGGGGAGATTATGATCTGAACCTACTTGGATATCACCCAAACTAGCTAGCCATGAAGGTTTTTTTCCAGGGAAAGAACTTTATAAACTTATAAAGGTATCATAGGCTTGTTATGTCTGGGGTTGTATTAGACATTAAGTTATAACAATAAATTTTATACAGATTGTTTTTATTTTTTATATTTTTTTGGTTTTTGCGTCTCACCTGGCAGTGTTTTGGGGTTACTCCTGGCTCTACGCTCAGAAACTGCTCCCAGCAGGCTCGGGGGACCATATGGGATGCCAGGATTTGAACCACCATCCTTCTGCATGCAAGGTAAATGCCCCATCTCCCTGCTATCTATCCATCTCCCCAGATCTTTTTTTGAGTGAGGGGTCACACCTAGTGGTGCTCAGGGATATTCCTGACTCTGCATTCAGTAATCACTCGTAGATTGGGGGATCATATGGAATGCCGAGGATTGAACCCAGGTCAGCTATGTGCAAGGCAAGCATGTTATCTGCTGTGCTATCACTCCAACCCTACAATAAAAACATTTTTAAAGTAGGTATATTTATATATAGTATATTTATATATATATATATTTATATATATAAAGTAGATATATATAGAAAAAATAGTTCCCAAATATTATACGAAAAATGTTACACAATTACTACATATAAAACATTTGAAGTCCTTAAATCATTTTTATATAATTTCCTCTTTCCCTTTAGCCCCCCAAAGGCTGCAGTACTGCTTTTATAAAACAACAAACAAACCTAGGAGCCTAAATTAGTATTTTTGAATACTCAATACTCTTTTATTAACTTAAAAGTATACAGTGACTGGTTATATGATTTTTTGAAGAAAAGCATAAATGTCAGAGAGATATATAGATAGAAGAACTGTAGATTAAGCCAACTATTTAAAATTATTTTCAAATGTTTGGTTTTCAATTGAATATCAAATGTGGTCTTCCTGATTCATTTCTAATCTTTAAAATGCAGATGGATTTCAAAGGACATTTAATCACGATTTTCATTTCTTTTCATTTAATAATGTATTTTAAAGTGCTATTTGATATCGAGAACCTTATGAATTTTTCTAATAATTTCCTCTATTTTGAACTAAGAAGCATTTTGCCAATAAAGACTTGAAACTTACAAAGGTTTTGGACTACAATAAATTGTACTTAAAATTTTTTTTGAAACCCTGCCAGAATATTGTCTTCTGCAGTTTATAATTTTTTTCCTCACTTACCAACAGAATAAAAGTTAAAAGGTCACAGCTTTTTCATCCTATCACCAAAGTAAGCACTTCTCCAATTTCCCATAAAGGGCAGATGTTTTCAAAGAATTATTTATTGTTTATTAGCAAAAAGGCAAAGGCTGTAACAGGAGATTCTGCGTCACTTATAGGAGTTCTTAGCAGTCATATTTAAGTACCCGTCAGCCTGGAAGAAAAAGAAGGAAATCATGCCACATTGACTATCTTTCTGAGCTTTAGTTAGCCAATCCTGCTTTCTAAAACACATCCTCTTCTTACATATGCATCCATTCTGAGCTGAAGAATTGCTTCTTGTAAATATCACGTTCACAATTCATTAGTTTCACAAACATTTATTGCCTGGTACCGTTACTGACAGCAGAGATGTAATAGTCACCATAATAAAGACCAACCCCTGTACTTTAAAGCTATGAGAAGAAATTCTTAGTTTCTCTTAACAGCTCCAGCTTATTAAAAGTAGTTATAATATATGAAAGATGACTAAGAGCCAAAGAAATTCAGGCTTCCATAGTCAGACTGAATTTCCTTCAGGACGGTGCCTGGAAGAAAGAACAAAGAAAGAATCTTTCATCTCCAAATTCCTGCCTGGGTCTGTGTTTGTTAAATCCATCAGTAGTAACCACGGCTGTAGACAAAGAACCTCTGCATGCCTGAAATGAGTCTTTCTATCTGTAGATCAATGACCAACACATTTGCAGCCATACCTGGTTGTCTATTCACAATAACGAGGCAATATTTTTTCCTGCTGTTGAAAACCACTGTTTCAAATATCTCTAGCATATTTTTAAAAGTAATTTTAGTCCTTGAAATTCACTCAAGAGGCCAGGGATATGACTCAATGGCAATATGCAAAGCTTGCATGCATGAGATCTGGATTCAATTGCTAGCATTGGAAAGAAAAATAAAAAACAAGACAAGAGCAACAACAAATAAATTCACTCAAGGCAAGTAAAGGGATATTGTCACATCGCTGTGCCTTGGTCATCCTAAAATGGCAAAGCTGTAGAGTGGCATGTGTTAGTAAGTAACTGGGAGAAGCCCAGAAAAGTCCATATATATTCTGTATCCCCTTTCCACTACCTCCAATTTATCTCTTCTATTCAATTTATCTCCCCTGTGCTAGATTGAGATTGACAAATCCCATTCATTCATTATCATCCTGTGATCTGATAGTGTGACGGCTGCTGCCTACTGTCCAGAGGATGGACAGAGGCTAGGTGCCATATGCAGACTGAACAGCCTAGGAAGCCTGGATGGTAGTGACTATAGTTGCGATGGTATTGTAAGTACCAGTGCCATGACACTCTGGATAGGTTCGATGTGTGCCCAGGAGGCAGTTGGAGTAGTATAACCAGTATGAGACTCTGTAAGAAGTTGCACAGGTGATCTATAAACTGGTTGCAATGGTTTGAAAAGCCTGGCTATAACTGACGACGACGGTATGTTGTTCCTATCAGTATGTTATTCATATACATGGCTGGTCTGTACACAGCCTGGAGTGTGCTGGCTATATAAATCCTGTAATTTTACTGAGGTACTCTGTAGACACCATTTTCTCTCCTTCCTTCTGGTGTCTCTAAGTCCCTTTCCCTCACTTTCCTTCTCTAGGAATTTTTTTTTAATAGGCCGACACCTTTTTGAAGATGGTTTCATTGTGATGATTCAAACTGTAGTCAGAAGATGGAAGGAAAGTCATACCTGAAGGATTGAACCCACGTGCAAGTCTATTTCCTGGTTCTATTGGTTAATTCCCCAAACCTTCTTCTAGAGTGGATTTTCTTATCTTTATGATAAGCTAACTGGAGTTCAGATAGGCAAATGACACCCCACCCCACCCCAACACACAGAGCTTTCAGTGCTGGAACCAGTTGTCAGAAATGACCTTCCTCTCCCTCCAATCGAATTTATTTCTCCTTGGTGGTACACAAAAGATATGGCAGACCTTGAACGATCACAGCCTGGCAAGAGGGTTGAAAATGAGGGGAAGGAGCAGAGAAGTACAATGAGAGATGAAAAGGAAACATTTTTGCTGACTTTCCCATTTTCTCTGAGGTCAGATTCAGCACTGGGTTACATTCATACTGCTTTGATAAAATTCCTGATTCTCAGAAATACTGACTTGGCAGGACCTTAGAGGTTATGTAGCCCAATCCACCATTAAAAGCTTTATTTAGTCATTAACTCACTTTATTATTGTTGGTGATCTGGGAAGGAGTGTCATTGACTTGGCAAGTGAAAGCACTTCTCTGAACCACAATTTTCCACTGTCTCATCGTGAACTTGTCTAGGAGACCTGACTTTAAATAAGAATCTTTTACATCTATTAACTTTTCATTGCTGTCAGATTGCCTTCATATACACATGGCACTTAGCACTGAGAGCAAGAATGTTTTATGATGGCAAAAGCACGAACCTGGGCCAGGTAGATCTGGGTTCAAATCCATTCTCAACATGTGTAGTTAGGGTGGGAGTCATAGTACAGTGGTTAGAGCTCTTGCCTTGCATGCAGCCAACCCAGATTTGATCCCTGGCATTTATTTTAATCCCCCAAGTTTGCCAGGCGTGATCCCTGAACACAGCGCCAAGAGTAACCTCTGAGCACTGCTATTGCCCAAAACCAAGTGCAGAGGCATTATAGTCTCAGAGAGATCTCGGAGATTTCCTAAGCTTCCTTGGGAAAGTTGCCTCTATATCTGTGAAATGGGCACATGAATAAAAGATTAAGTGAATTCATGAACATACATTGTGTGCTGATGGTGGATGATCAGGGAGAGCTTGCTTTTCTCCTTCCTTGAATACTTTTTTAGATGCAACTTTCCCCAAGATTTAAGAAATAACAGTTCATGATTGGAAAAGGGAAGCCAGGCCCTTTTTTGCACTCCTAGAGCTCTTTGTATCTTTTTTTTTTTTTTTTTTTGGTTTTTGGGTCACACCCGGCAGTGCTCAGGGGTTACTCCGGGCTCCATGCTCAGAAATTGCTCCTGGCAGGCACAGGGGACCATATGGGGCACCGGGATTCGAACCAATGACCTTTTGCATGAAAGACAAACGCCTTCCCTCCATGCTATCTCCCGGGCCCAGAGCTCTTTGTATCTTACCATCCTGCCCAGGATAGCTTTCTCTTCCTTCTCTACCCTTTTATTTTCAACATACCTTATGTTTGTTACCTAACTCCTGATTCCTTTGTTTTGCATAAATGTTTCCACTCCTTTTCTTCATGCCAGGTCTTTTGATCTGCTGTTTGTTTGTTTGTTTTTGGTCACACCAAGTAGCACTCAGGGGTTACTCCTGGCTATGCACTCAGAAATCACTCCTGGCTTTGAGGGACCATATGGGGCGCTGGAGGATTCAACCATGGTTCATCCTAGGTCAGTTGCGTGTAAGGCAAATACCCTATCGCTGTGCCACCACTCCGGCCCAATTGATCTGCTGTTTTCTGCCTCTGGTTTTGCTGTTCATTTGCTAGTTTCTGTACATATTGCCTGTTGCTAGTTTTCCCTGAAATTGTAAGTTTTAAGACAAATGGACAGGGCATTTTCAGCCTTGTCCCTCAAATGTAAAAAATGGTTCTCTCAGAAAAGACAGAACAGCTGTGAAGGCATCAGGGCAGATGGGCTCTGAATCTCCTGGCTTCGGTTGCCCAAGGATGATGTGCTACTGGCTGCCTCTTGGATTTTGATGCCTGTTCCCACAGCTCACACTGTAGCTTTTCCATCAAGCTCTGATGAAACAACACGATTGTAGCCTTTCATACACTCTTATAACACACAAGACCGGTGCATCCCATTCAGAGTCCCTCTGATGAATTGATGCCAAAGGAAGTGATTTCGTAAAGAGGTTGTTTATTCATACCAGCCAGAGAAAAAACCTGCAGTCTTCAAAAACTATATATTTGGGATATTAAAAATGTATGGTCACAATATTGCATGGGAGTGAAAATAAAATAAGAGTGTAAGCAGATTTATGATACAGCGTGCATATATAATGCGTGTATTTATGCAGATCACCTAATAAACAGTTATTTCCTTTATTACAATTTCCTTTATTACAATTTTAAGGCGTGTACAATTGGAATATTGCCCAACCCAGAGAGTTTGTAGATCTGAGAGAATTCTCTGGAGATCCTCTTGCCTGCCAACCTAAATGTCTAAAATAATCAGAATTGAGCATTTGTGTTCCCTAAACAGAGACCTCTATTCTGCGATGAAGCATATTAACATTTCTAAAATGGTGTTCTTACTACCAAATAGCCCTTTGGGAATGCCAACAAATAAGGAAGATTATATTTGTTTGCCTTCCCAGGGAAGACTCTAGGGATATGATCTGAGGAAATTTGTCAAGAAACAATGTCACATGCCTCTTGAATTCATGGGGGACTCTATTTCCACTTAAGCTCCTTTTATTTCCCTACACTAGTGGGTCCTTGCCTACTGTGTTTCATCTGGGACTAGCTGATTGCCTTCTTGGTCTCTTGGGTCTATGGAACCATTGGCTATCTCCAGAAATATTAATTACCTAGGAGGGAAGAAAAACATTTAATTTCTGTAAAGAGTTCTATTCTTTTCTTGGCTCCTCAAAAGTTAGATTCCTGGGGCCAGAGAAATAGTACAGAAATTAAGGTATTCACCTTGCATGTAGCTGCCCTAGGTTTGATCCCTAGTATCTCACGTGGTCTCCTGAGCACCACCAAAG
>PVKC010024275.1:0-16943 GCA_004027635.1 Crocidura indochinensis | reverse complement strand
TCTGGTTGTATAATGATTCATTTTATTTTGCTTTATGTTGTGACAGCACAAAGGTCTTAAATATATTAATTGAATTGAATTGAATTTTTTAATATATTTATTTAAGCACTATGATTACAAAGAAGTTTATAGTTAGGTTTCAGTTATAAAAATAAATCCCCCTTCACCAGTGTAACTTTACCACCAACAATGTCCCCTCTTCATCATAACTCATCCCTTGCCTGTATTTGAGGCATTCTATTTCTCTCACTAACTACCATTGTCATAATAGTTGTTAATGTAATTATTTGTCTAATCTGCACTCATCATTCTTTGTGGTAAGCTTCATACCATAGGCCTATCCTTTCAGCCCTCATCTCTCTTATCTCTAGGTACTATTAACATACTGTATTTTATTTTTCTTAACTCCTAGAGATGAGTAAAACTATTCTGTATCAATCTCCATAATAGTTTCCATGTGCATACATATATAGGAACATTTCATTACTTCATTTTTTCCTGACAGCTGCATAGTATTCCATTGTGTATATTATATGCATCACAATTTCTTTAGCCACTCATATGTTGTTGGGTGTCTGGGTTGTTTCCAGATTCTAGCTATTGTAAATAGTGCTGCAATGAATTTAGGTTTTGCAGAAGGCATTTTTGTGTTGTGTCTATCTGTTCCTAGGGTATATCCCTATGAGTGGTATATCTGAATCATATGGGAGATCAATTTCCAGTTTTTTGTGGAATCTCCATATTGTTTTCCAAAAAGACTGGAATAGAGGACATTCCTATCAGCAGTAAATGTGAGATCTTATCTCCCCACATCCTCGCCTCACTGATGTTCTTGGTTTTTGTGATGTGTGCCAGTCTTTGTGGTATGAGCTGGTACTGTAATGTTGGTTTGATTTGCATCTCTCTGATGATTATTGATATGGAGCATTTTTAAATGTGTCTTTTGGTTATTTGTACTTCCTATTAATTTTAATAGCTGTCTCAAAAAACTTTTCATCTATGCATATAATTTTAGGATATTTATTCTTACACAGCTGACACTTTTTGCTTGACATAAAGTTCTAATTTTTATCCATATTATCACATACTTAAAAATATGTTCCCTATAAAGTAATACTTTATCATGTGTTTTGTAGATTTAATATGTACATACAGACTTACTTTTATTGATATATCTATTTATTGATGATATTCAAGATTTTTTCATATCTTATCAAGAGTAAATATTTTATTTAATATAGTATTGCAGATCTAGCACCTATAATTGGCAATACTGTACATTATAAAAAATATCAAAGGAGAAATAGCACAGCAGTGAGGCGTTTACTTTGCAAGCAGCTGACCCAGGACCAACGGTGGTTTGATTCAGGCATCCCATATGGTCCCTGTGCCTGTCAGGAGCAATTTCTGAGCACAGAGTCAGGAGTAACCCTGGAGTGATGCCGGATGTGGGCCAAAAAGCAAAAACCAAACCAAACCAAAACAAACAAACAAATATCAAAGGGGTAAATGCATCTTTAACCAAAGCAGGAGCTCAAAAAACATATGCTTTATTATATCATGAATATATCTCTAACATTGACTATGATGGTAATTTCAGATGCATATGTGCATTACATCTAAACTCATAAATTCTATAAATAGCATTTCCTAAATAAATTCTATCACAGTACATCTGTGGTATAGTGTTAATTATCTGAGCCCTAGAACTCTCAAATTTCTTTTCAAATTTTTCGTGACATTCCACTTAGTTTTTTTTATTTCCATTACTGACTTCTGAAACAATCATCTCCTAAGTGACACACTGCTTCCATTTGAGCAGTATTCAGGCTTGCAGTAATGCCAAATCTTCTCAGACACAAGCCTCTCTGCCTTGGAGAGTAGTTGCTTAAATAAGACCATACAGTCCTTAGGGACAGAAAAAAAAAATGATGGAATTAAGGGTGTAAAGGGAACTTTCTTCTTAAGCTGTGCACTCCATTTGGCACAAAGGATAACAACCTGTAGGCTCTCTCTAGGCGTTTTTCCTTTCATTTAACTCCTGCTCAGATCACCCTACTCTTGTAAGCACTTTTATGCTCAAAAGTTAGAGATGGAGGGTTGCTCATTAGACTATCTGCATATCTTACAATTTAGGGATGCCTTTAAGTGCAAAGAACACTCATCGTTGTGACTTGGGTGATGCAGAAGATTGTTGAAATCTTCTAATAAACAATTCTATGTCTCTGTTATGGAAAACCCAAATAATCTACATAAAAAAGTAAAAAAAGTGATAGGGAATATTTTATTAACAATTTTATTATCAAAATAATTATAAATTGAACAACATATAGTACAAAGAATATTTGAATGAACTTACATTTATCTGAATTGGTCTGTATACATGAGTGTATGTTTATATATTGAATTTAGACATCTGTATCTCATATTTATGTTTATGTTTATTTCCAATGGATTTTTCCTTGGGAAAATAAAAGAAATATAATAATTAAATTAATCACTCACATTTACTTAGCATTATGAATGATACAAACAAACACTTTATATTATATTATCCATATTGTCCTTATTACACAATTAGACACCTACTATGAAACTCCACATTTACCTCTGAGGGAGATTAAATAAAAGTCATGCCATTGGCTTTTAATGTGCTCAAGGTATACTGGTATAATTGGAAATAATACACTCCTTGGGCTGTGCTAAAAAAGATCTTTCTAAAAAAGATCTTTCTAAAAATGAGATGAAAAATAAACTTGTATTAAAAAGTGGTTCTCAGAACTTAGCGAAGAGAACCTTAAGTAAATGGTTTCTCAGTCATATGCCTTAGGACAGAGCTGCTAAATAGCACTGAGAACAAAAGATGAGTGAATTCCTAGAGGTTTGGAGAGCTTCAGAATTCTCTAAAAGGTTCAGAATTCTTTGAAAATAGTGCTATGGAAAATAGGAGCGTTTTATCTTTAGTAAGTGATGGGTTACAAGGGAATTTTCCTGTGGGGCTTCTAATGGCTTGAAATGAGTTTTACAAAGAAAGTGGTCGGTCTTGTTAGAACCTGAATTCTGAACAAGGAGGGACACCATTTTGCAAAGACCACATTGCTGGCCTTTTCTCAAGTTCTGAGAAATGGGAGAAGCCATTTTGTAAGGTCCACATGGTGTAAGCCACATATTAGGTCTTCAAAAACCTATTTCCATAGACCCTGCCCCACGCCATACCAGGTAGCCTATCAGGGAAGGACAAAGGAGTGGTAGGAAGGGACCCTTACACAAGAGCCAATCATTTTAAGGATCAACAGAAAGCTGAGACCTCCCTATATCCTTTCCCTATATAATCTTTCTCGTGACCTTGGGCAGGGCTCATCTCTTTCGGGGAATGACCCTGGCTGGCCAGGTTGGGAGTCTTTTTGGAAGATAGATTAAAGTATTAAACTTTATTTCTTTATTATTGTGTGGTCTCGTCCTTCTATTCTGCAACCCTACAACCTTTACTGAGAATCTGGGAAGTGAAAAGACCTGTGGTTAAAGAAACTGAGAAGCAAACTTAATCATCTCAGTAAAAGGCATGAACCCTGAAATGCTGAAGAATGGAAGCTGCATCCATAGCCAAGAAATCGCTGAGAGGCTCTCCCTCAGTGCTGATGGCTGACCAGACTTCCCTGATAGTAAGGGTGATATTTCTCAAGCATAGTCACAAACATTTATTTGAACTAAATACGAATCTCCCCTCTGCTGTACTAAGTATGTAATACTTGAGCATTTACTTCTAAATATAAGGATTTATACAAGCAAATACAGCCTTGATTAAATTTCTCTTTACCTGGAAAACTCAGCACCAAGAGATATATAAAAATAACTTTATCCTCATAGTCTTTTTAAAAGCCCCGTAACTTTAAGCAGACTGCTCTGTCAGATAAAAAGAATGTTTGTTTGGGGATATTTCTAAAAAATTCTGACTTGCTAACTAATTTTTTACCTTGGATATAACATCCGAAGTCTGACCTAGAAGTACCAATGGGTTGTTAAGAAAGCTTTTACTAGTTAAAGATTTGCATCTCTTTCAAATAAGTTTTTCTCTTGTATTGCCCCTTCTGAAAACTGTTCCTTACTTAGACTTTAGGAAGTTAGTCATCTGAGAAAGCCCAAAATGTAACAAACTTGTTCCTTCAGTTAAAAAGGAACATTGATAGGAAAATCTGGCTTCTTGCTAAATCCTTTAATCTACATCAGAATTGACACCTAGGGCCTGGACAGAGAGGAACAACTTTGAGATGTTAAAATTTACCCTCTTTTCATCCTCTCATCCTCTTGGTTCTTATTTGAAATGTATTTTTTCATAAAGTCTGCAAACCAACTAGACACATGTGAATTGCTCTGAGCTAAAACAGTGTATACTGATAAAGCTTCTGTTAACAAGAGAGATATGCTTTACTTTGCAAAGAAACAAATCTGAGCTTATTACACATACCATAAAAAAACTGTGACTGGGGGCCGGGCGGTGGCGCTGAAGGTAAGGTGCCTGCCTTACCGCGCTAGCCGTGGACGGACCGCGGTTCGATCCCCCGTGCCCCATATGGTCCCCCAGGCCAGGGGCGACTTCTGAGTGCATAGCCAGGAGTAACCCCTGAGCAGCACTGGGTGTGGCCCAAAAACCAAAAAAAAAAAAAAAAAAACAAAAAACTGTGACTGGCAAAAATCCTGTCTATATACCCCCAATATTTGTTTAGTAAACCAAAACATTGTTCTTCCAACAACTGCCTGTAGATCCTGTTATTCATAATTTGACGACTGTGCACACACTTTCTTGAGAGAATTCCAAGAAATTCTCTAACATACCTGTATCAGACAGCTGTGGCAGGTTCAAATAATTCATCCATTTACTTTATTTTCTTCCTCTTCTCTGTTGTTCTAACAGAACTACTCTAGAAAATTTATGTCCTACCTTAGATTTTTAAGAAAGAATGAGCAGGACATTGGGACCAGTGTAATTCAAATAGTAAAGACTCCCAACTATAGATGCAATGCAGGGTGTCAATACAGCTGACTTGTGTAAGAGGTTTTTGTTTTTTAAAAAACAAAAATGACCAATTTATAAGTAAGAAAATATCCTTCCCTATATATATATATATATAGATATATATATATATATAGAGAGAGAATAATCTTTACATGCTATTGTCTATGTTGTACTAAATTCAAGATTATTGAATAATTTGAATGTATAAAATCTATAAAAGTAGAAACATTTTGTTCACTTGAAAACAGCAAGTTTTAGTAAATTCTTATCCTGATGACTGAACATATGCCTTGAGCTACATTATTATGCTACTGAATACAAATTCCTAAAAATAATATTTATTTTATAAATTCCATCCTAGGAATTTTCTAAAAGCATGGTCCCTAATTAACAATAATGTAGTACTCATGAAAATATTTTGTAGTCACATTACTATTGTCATAATAATAATGAATTTTAAGTATAAATTTATATTTTAATACAGAAGTTAACTCAATGTAAACAGGAATATTAGATTGCACTGTTAAAGAGAACATGATAAAGTTTATGAGATTAGAAAAAATTAATGAGACGTGATTTTTGTATAGTTCTAACAGAGTAAGGTAGAATTGCCACCTATTTTTAACTGCTGAGAAATAATTGCTAATATGAATATGTAAATTATACAACTTGATATGTTGCATAGGTTAATATGATGAAAGTATAACTATAAAGCTAATTAATATAACTGTCAGCTCTTGTTTTTGTGTCTGAGATTCTTAATATATGTCTCCTTAGTATATTTTAAATACATAATATAGTTTCGTTAACTACAAACACAAAATTGAGTGAGATTTTGATCATTTAGCTCCAGAACGTAGAAAGTATCTACATTTTGACCTCTTCCCATCTCTCAACTCATAATTATGTTGCCTACCAGTCTTATAGGTGTTTATATAAATTTGATTACTTAGATCCTCATACAAGTGAAATCTTGTGTTATTTTCTTTCTGTCTATATCACTTCACTTAGCATATCTTCCAGTTCATCCATATTTTCACTAAATCTAGGATATCATCTTAGATTTGAATAAGCAGTATATGCATACATGAATATATTTTAATATGTATGAACACATTATATATATATTTATCAGCATTTTCTAAAACATTTCAATAATAAAATTTTAGGTAGTTTCAAAATCTTGACTATTGGGAATGATGTCTGAATAAACATGAGATGCATTCAACTTTTTGTACATATATCCAGAATCAGGATTATTGATTCATGTCATTCAAATTTTAGTTTCAATTTGTTAAGGAAACCTTTAGTCTGCTTTACAATTAATTGGCTTTCAATTATAAATTTCAATTTGTTGAGGAAAACTTTGGTGTGTTTTACAATTGTCTCTAACAATTTATAGGTCTCACAACAATGTACAAGAATTTCAATATCTATTTTTCCCACTTTTATTAGTACTCTTTTATCTCATCATTTTTTATAAAATATAATACATAAGATTTGATATGTTGGATGTCAGAGATTAAATTTAGGTCACTTACAAGCAACGCAAACTCCCTACCTATTGTAAAACGTCTCTAGCTCATCTCACAATAATTTTGATTTATATTTTCTTATATTTTGACAGTTTTCTTCATTTTGTTGTTTATTTCTATACCTTTATTTGACAAATATAAAGTCACATAAAATTGTTGGGTTTTTTTTTTTTTGGGGTTTTGGGTCACACCCGGCAGTGCTCATGGGTTACTCCTGAAGTAACCCCTGCTCAGAAATTGCTCCTGGCAGGCACGGGGGACCATATGAGGCACCGGGATTCGAACCGATGACCTTTTGCATGAAAGGCAAACGCCTTACCTCCATGCTGTCTCCCGGGCCCCTAAAATTGATATTGATAAAAGTTCCCTGGCCAAGACAAATATATTTTTGAACTAGTTCTTTAAATAGTTTTAGGGCTTATGCTTAAGTATGTAATACACTTTGAGCTGATTTTATAATTAGCACGAGATAAAAAGGATTTCTTTATTCTTTACTATCATTTTTCTCTTTCTTTCAAGAAACTTATTGAAGATCTCTTGATGGTACATATATAAATTAATTTCTAGGCTCTCTACTATATTCTAGTTTTTAAATTATTGACTATTTCTCCTATGAAATTCTCGTTTATTTTTATTATTGTAACTTTATAATTATACTAAAGTCATTTAATGTGTCGCATTAAATTTGTTATTCTGATCCCTATTACTAAGAATACAAAGTTTTTATGGCTCCTTACAAATTATAAGATTTTGGTTTTCCTTTAAAGATTATCAATGAAATTCAATAACTCATCAATTAAATTCTCATTTAATCTACAGATAATCTGAGGTATTATAAATATTTTCATAATTTTCATTAAATTCAAGATGCAGGATGCTTCTTGTTTCTTGTTTGATATATTTTATACACGTTCAAAGAGATTTACTGATATATAGATCTTTCACTTTTTAAAAATTGAAATGATCAGACATTTTTAAAAGTGATTTCAGGACTCAAGATACATTTTAAACCATAGTATATCTAGGCCATGTGCAAGGATGATATGCAAATTCATAAAACATTCCATACTTTTAAAAAATAAAGAAAACAAATAAAATTATACTCTCTTAAAAAGTCTGTTAACCTACTCAAACTCTGAAAATTCACTTATTCTTTTCTTTTTATTAGTGACTAATCTGATTTGGTGTTATATATATATTTGGACCTCAATTTTTCCATTTGGGTCTTTGAGACTTTCTTTTTTATCTTTATTTAAATCTTGATTACAAATATGATTGTGATTAGGTTTCAATCATGTAAAGAATGCCCCCCTTCACCAGTGCAACATTTCCACCATCAATATCCCAAATCTCCCTCCATCCCACCCCATCCCCACCTGTACACTAGACAGACTTTCCAGTTCCCTCATTCATTCACTTGGCTATGGTAGTTCTCAGTGTAGTTATTTCTATAACTTCACTGCATGAAGTGAGCTGAAAGTTCCAGCCTTCCTCTCATTGTCCCTGAGGATTGTTGCAAAAATGACTTTTATATTGAAACTTCACTTTTCGTGCTACTTGGTTTGGTCTCAGCTACCATTTCCAGTCATTCCCTCAAAAATACAGCTTCTATCATCACTATCTTCTATTACCCTCAAGGAACTGTGTCTACTCTATCATATTTTAATACCTGGAAGTTTCTATGACAGTTCTTTTTCTCTTTTATTCTTTTTTAAAACATTCATACCACCATTCATTCTCCAAACACCAACTACAAAACAGCCAGCAATATAAAATAGTTCCTATATTCACCAATAAAATGGGTTGCTTAACAACCTGTTCTGTGCCTACCTAAAAAAATTAAGAATTATACAATAAAGTTTTACTATATCGAATAATGATATTTAATTTAATAATGATTTGTATATTTAATTGTTTAATAGTTATTTTGTAGAGAACCACTGATTTAAATTTTAATTTGTGTTATCCAACTTCATTAATTTATTTTAACACTATTAATTGAGCTTTTAGGCTTTCTACATGTATAATATGTCATCTGTAAACAGTAAAATTATTTATTTGCAAATAATATTGCTCACTCCTTTCCAAATTTTAATGCCACTCCCCATTTTTTTGTTTTTGGGGGTCACACCAGACCATGCTCAGAAATCACTTGTGGCATGCTTAGGGGACCATATGAGATGCCAGTGATCTAATTTGGGTACATCCTGGGACAACAATGTGCAAGACAAACACCCTACCACTGTACTATTGTTCCAGCTCTACCATCTCAATTTTTCTTTGTCCAATTGTTTTGTAACTAGAGAAGAAATACTTTGAAGTTAGAAATTTGAAGCCATGTTGAATAGAAGTGATGAGGATTTCTTTTCTAAACCTATATTTATTCTTTTCAAAGAAACTTGATATAGTTGTATTAATATTGATGCAACCTTTAGGGATTTAAAGATAGTTTATGGTTTTTGTGTAAGTTTATTTTCCAAATGGGCAAAACTTTTTAAAATGTTAATGTTTATTGAATGCCTTTTCTTTATTGACATTGTATGTGATTTTTCTTTTAATCTATTATTGTGATTAATTTGTTTATGTTGAATGATCCTTGCATCAAGACATTAAATGCCATTGATGTGTCATCATTTTAATCCTTTCAATATCTTGTTAAATTTAGTTTACTAGTATTTCATAAATGTTTTGTGTTCTTTGTGTTTTTCACATAACTTTTGTAATATTTTGATTGGTTTAATATAAGGTATATCTCAACCTCATGAAATAAGGCTGGTAACATTTCCATTTCTTTTAGTGATAAATAGAGGTCAATTAAAAGCTTGATTTTGATTTTCTTAACATATAAATTAGGATTCAACATTGAAGGCCCAGAGAGATAGCACAGCGGCATTTGCTTTGCAAGCAGCCAATCCAGGACCAAAGGTGGTTGGTTCGAATCATGGTGTCACATATGGTCCTCTGTGCCTGCCAGGAGCTATTTCTGAGCAGACAGCCAGGAGTAACCCCTGAGCACCGCTGGGTATGCCCCCCCCGAAAAAAAAAAAAAAAGATTCAACATTGATATTATGGTCTTGTTCTAAGATATTTTAATGCTACCCAGTAACCTTATTTATTTTATTTATTTACTTACTTGTTTGTTCAAGTTTTTCATTTTTTCTTGACAGTGAAACAATTCTACTTGCTATTATTTAGATATTTTTTTTACTTGAGAGAAATTATTATTCTAATTTGTGAAGCTGATGTGAGTTCAAGAACAAAAAATTATTCACATTTTTTGTTTTGTTTTACTTGGGCCATACCAGTCAGAGATCAGGACTTGCTCCTGGATTTGTGCTCAGGTGATCACTCCTGGAACTAAATGCAGTGCCAGGGATCAAACCAGCACCAATATCATGTAAGGCTAGCTCCTTACCCTGTATACTATCTGTCTTGTGCCCCCAAAACTTTTCTTTATATAAAAGAGTTTGCTAAAAAGAGACTATATGGGTGAAATCAGAAAGTTTCTTTGTCTTAATTAAATCATATTAAAGTAAACAAATCAGTATACCCAAATTATGTAGAGAACTCTTCATAGAACTTACCGTGATGTTATTTAAGTATTACATTTCAGGTCCACATTTCACAACAATGTGTTATAATAGGTATAAAATTGTTCACATTTTGAAATGTCTTCTGAATTTTAAATGTCTTTAACTGAATATTTGGATTTCAAATTTATGAATAAATTATAGAGTTATAACTTATTTTACCTTATTATCTGACCCTAAGATATATTTCTTCTTGAATTTTCAGGCAAATAACTTTATTTAACCTACATTAGTACCAATGCTGAGTATTTTAAATGCAAAATAATACACATCTGATTCTGATATTTTAAATATATGCAAAATTAACTACCTATGTGCTATGCAGTATTATTAATAACCATTAAATTTTGGGAGCAATAATAAATATCCTCTACAAAATATTTAGTTAAATCATAATTATTGCTAAAATATTTCTATGAGATGTGCATTTCTAACAAAATCATGTAAACAGTTATTGTTTTATTATCAGATATATTGAAAGAACCTTGTTATTAGAAACAAAAACACTCTCAAAGATAAAACAATTTGCTAAGTCAACAAAAATGAAAACAAACGATGGGGCATTGCTCCATGGCTCATTTAAATATATACAAAGAATCCAGATTTTGCATTGTCCAGCTCTGAATAGTATTTATTAACAAAGAGTTGATGGCACTTTGCCCACAATCTAATTTCTATAATCCTTGATAATATATTCATCCTCAAAGAGAAACAAAAAGGTGAATCTTGATTTCTGACACTTGATTATTCTTGTCCTCTTCCTTGTACGTAACTGATTAGATTTTTACACTGCCATTTTTCTTTATTATTTTTCTGTCTTGAAAGTTTTATTTCTGTCCTAAAAACTTTTATTTAATAATTTTATAAAATGAGTTTCTTAAATGAAAATAGAGAGAAAAAGATTCTTATAAAAATATGAATTATAAAATGTATTGGCTGGCAAATTTTCCCTTCTCCTTTTCTTAACCTTTCTACCCCAAACAGAATAGCACAACTTGAAGTATTCAGACTCATAAATTGAGGGGAGAAAAAGATGTTATCAGGGCCAGACATATGACCATGCAGTGTAAATAAAAAATGATCAGACTGGAACACCAAACAGAATAGATACCTGACCCACAACAAGCCACTGAGTGGAGACCAGTTACACCAGTATCTGTGGGGGGGAGAGGGGGAGAGCAAAGGAGGGAGGGAGATATGGAAGACATACTGGGAACAGGAGTGGAGGGAGGACTACATTGGTGGTGGTACTACCCTTCACTCATTGTCACTATGTACTGTAAATAATTATTCTGTGTAATGAACCTTGGTCACAATAAAAATTTAAAAAAAATAAATAAATAAATAAAATGTATTGGCTGGTAGATAAAATATGTTATTGAAGTAAGTGAACATAACAATCCTAGCAGGATAATAATTCAATTCACTTGATAATTAATTCAATAATATATAATGCTATACACTGTCTTTATATGTTCTCTCATAAAAATAAATTATTTTTTCTAGAGCATAATTCTTTGGAATTATGGCTATAACTCTATTTAGTACTAAAAGGTTAGCCTTGGGCCAGGGACATGGTATTAAAGTACTCAAGTCACATTATTTTGTGTGCCCCCTTATTACCACCATTAGCTGTGGATTGGGAAGATCCTAGGTGTCATAAGGTCTGATCCAGTCAACAAAATAAAATTAGACAATGTCTATGTTTCAGTATAATAAAAGAAAATTAAAATTTAATGAAGATATTCTTACATTTGTATTTGAATATAGGCATATAGAGACCAATTTCATTTTGTGTTTTTGTGTTTCTAGGGTATATTTTTAAGAATGGTATAGTTTGGGTTCCGGGAGATAGCATGGAGGTAAGGCGTTTGCCTTTCATGCAAAAGGTCATCGGTTCGAATACCGGTGCCCCATATGGTCCCCCGTGCCTGCCAGGAGCAATTTCTGAACATGGAGCCAGGAGTAACCCCTGAGCACTGCCGGGTGTGACCCAAAAACAAACAACAAAAAAAAAGAATGGTATAGTTTAATTGTTTTACCTTAAAGGCTGATCTAACAGAAGTGAGAAGTCTTTTCTCCCTACATTCCTGCCAGCATTGATTGTTCTTATTCTTTGTGATGTGTGTCAGTCTCTGTGGCATGAGATGGTACCTCATTGTTGTTTTGATTTTCATATCCCTGATGATTAGTTTTGTGGAGCATTTTATTATATGCTTTTTGGACATTTGTATTGCAATGCTCTTTACAATACACATAATCTGGAAACGACCTAGATACGCAACAACGGATGACTGGATAAAGAAACATGGTGCATCTACACAATTGAATTACTATACAGTCATCAGCAAAAAAAGATGTCATGAAATTTTCCTATACATAGATGGACATGTAAACTGAGTAAAATAAGTCAGAGGGAGAGAGAGAGATACACAGCATATTCTCACTCATATGTGGTGTTTAAGAAAAATATAAGACAGTATTGAAGGATACCCAAACAATATAGATGAAGGCTGGAAGGACCCACATTCTGAAGCTTGCCACAAAGATTCTGAGTGCAGTTAGAAAAATGGATACACTAACAACTATTATGACAATGGTAATGAGAGAGAAATAAAATGCCTATCTTGAATACAGGCAGGGGTTGCAGGAAGAGCTGAGGAGTATTGGTGGCGGGAAGGTTGTACTGGTGAAGGGGTGTACATTTTTATGACTGAAATCCAGCTATAGACATGTTTGTAATCATGATGCTTAAATAAAAAATTGTATTTGTATTTACGTATTCAAAAACAAAAAAAATTAAGACTTTTCTGTTTCAATTTGAATGAGGCTCTCTTTATCTTAAGACCATTCTATACATAAAAATAGTATCTTACCATCCTTTTGAACTTGAAAAGCTGATGATATTCTAGTGGGCTATATATATTTATATACATATATTGAACTTGAAAAGCTGATGATATTCTAGTGGTATATATATATACATATATATATATATATATATATATATATATATATATATATATATATCTTTAACTGCACTCATCACTCTTTGTGGTATGATTCAGTTGATTCAGATTGTGGGCATGTCCTTCCAGCCTTCATCTATATTGTCTTTCAAAAATATATATATATTTATTTTTTGTAGCTGTTGCTTGTTTGTTTATTGGTCACACCTGGTGACACTCAGGGATTGCTACTGGCTATGGGCTCAGAAATCGCGCACGGCTTGGGGAACCATACGGGATGCAGAGTATCAAATCCAGGTACGTTCCTGGGTCAAACACTTGCAAGGCAAGAACCCTCCTGCTATGCTATCACCCCAGCCCCTAAACGGTAATGATATTTTTGTATGTAGAAACATAATGTTAGCTAAGCAGAGAGCAGAAAAACTGGTGGTACTTTAGATAGATTCAATCTTAGCTATAAAAGGGAGTTAAGAGAGCAATGATATTTTACTACTTATTCATTCATAGATTTGGCATCTTAAAGGCAATATTAACTAGAAAAATTACCATATTATGTAATTTACCATTCTGTATCCTCATTAATTGTAACTACCTAGCTATGCATCCAACTGTAAAATGTTACAAGAATAATTATATTCCAGATGCCTTGAAATTAGAACAATAATTTGATAGGAGAAAAACATACTTTGCAAGTAGGAGCTCTGAAATTGTTTCTTGAAAAATTCTTGGTCCCTAACTACTGCCAGAACAACTCATGACCACTGAGGTGAAATAATCCATGAGCATTGTAAGTCTAATACTTACCTCTATATAAAGATTTTCATATGTTTTGCATATTTATGTATATGTAGATCTCTTTGCTCAGCTTTACATATTTCTTAAAATATAATTTTAAAATTATATAATTATTAAATTATATAATATATAATAAAATAGTTTCTGTAATATAGTTTCATTAAACAAACATAAATATACCATCCCAGCTTTAAAATAAAAAAAATTTAAAATAAGTGTATTTTGTGTAAGAGCCTATTGCTTAGCTCAAAATAGGAATAACAATGAATTTTAGTTGAAAAGTTTAATGATGGAGTTACACAAGCATCAATATTTATATTTAAGTATTCCTTACAGTATAAAATTCTGCCATCCCAGACTCATGTAGTACTGTATGATGTACTGAGCACAAATTTCTTGGACCAGCACTACTGAGTATCATATCATGGAAATGATCTAAAGAACCAAGCTTTACTGTGTGTCTCCTCTCCAAATAACCCAATAATAACTGGATATATGATCGAGTAGAAGATCATCAACTTTTCAAGTGTGAAGCCCTGGGTTTGATAACCATGCATATCTCATTCCAAGCATATCTGATAAAAACTGCAACATAAATAAAATTCCCAATAACTAAAATTAGAACAATTTTTGTAAAAAAAAAAAAAGCAATAAAGTAGCATTGAGTTAAGAATTATAATCCACATGATAAAATGTTATTTCATATGTAAATAGCAACAAAATAAATAAACACAAATCTCTTGTGAAAATTCTAAATCATATATGTAAATATTCCTCAAAAAGGTGGTTTTGGGGCCGGAAAGATAGCATGGAGGTAAGGCGTTTGCCTTTCATGCAGAATGTTGATGGTTCGAATCCCGGCATCCCATATGGTCCCCTGTGCCTACCAGGGGCGATTTCTGAGCCTAGAGCCAAGAGTAACCCTGAGCGCTCCCGGGTGTGACCCAAAAACAAAACAAACAAACAAACAAAAAAAGGTGGTTTTGTTTTCTGATCCTATTTTCATTTTGTAGAAGATTTAGAGTTAGTAACTAATTTGTAAAGAGCATAGTATATACATAGGAGAAGGAACAATTGACAGTGAAGACAACTAGGCAAAAACTTTTAGTAATAAAATATTATCATCAATAGTATCTGATGTATAGGATCTGCTTTCTCGTGAAATGTGAAGAGAAATTTTCATTTGGTTGTGTTATATCCTTGACCTAAGAACCCCAATCAGATGTTGATAAAATCTCAAACAAAACCTAGACCTTGTAACTCTTTACAGTAACATTTCTCAACCAGATATTTAAAGGTTCCATAAATTGCATAACTATAGACCACTCCACAAGACAAGGTGGCCAACCAGTAGATAAGTTAACTACAAAAATGAAGCAAGGTCAGCAAAAAAAAAAAAAAAAAAAAGGGTAAGAAAGACTGCTCTGTAAGGCCACCTCATCACATTATTAGATATTATGGTCTGTGGGATAGTAAAATTAGTGGAAAATGTGGATTTGTATGAAATCTCTTATGGGCAATAACAATAAAGCTCAGAGTTGTCTTCCAAGTTGCTTAAACAAATAACATCTGCAAATATCCTCCTTCGGGGGAAATATCTTCTTCTATGCTAATGACCCATTACAGAACATGGATATCTAAGCAAATTACATTAGATGAGAATAACACCTCAGCTTCTCAACACAAATGGAAAACTATATGTTTCTTATGCCTACAATATCATATACATAATGATATGTTATTAGGAGGTCAACCTTGGGCAAGTTTGGAAGGCACAGAGCCTTTTCTACTATCACATTCCTCATTTATTTTTGAAAGACATCTACTCTTTTTTTAATTTATTTTATTAAAGCACCAAGATTTGCCAAGATATTCATAGTTGACTTTTAGAAATACAATATTCAGCACCAATCACACCACCAGATGCAATGTCCCTCCATCAGTGTTCCAAGATACTTCCATGCCACACCCCACCTTTTTTAAGTGTGTTTATTAAAGTTTGAGTACATTAAAGTATGAGTAAATGTATGATATTATTTTAGTATTGGCCATTATGTGGTTGGAAATTTTACAACTAGTTTTCCTTACACACTGATCCTCTTGAGACTTGCCCCCTTGCATCTGATCTCTCTCTTTTTCCTTCTTCTACTAAATTTTTTTCCTGCCTATCCCCTTGTAATCTACACATTCCTTTTTTAAACTACTGCATTTCATCATCCAGTAATCCCTAACATTTATTATGTATTGCTTCCTCTAATTCACAAAATATCTGTGTTGGTCTTATAAGAGTTCTTTGCAAATAAATAATGGTGAAGAGAAAAACTGGACTTGAACTAAAATTACAGTTGAGTCCACTAGATACATGCATACATTTGAAATTTGTATCGTGGCTTTTTTCACTGAGTCTATAACAGCAAAAACTAAAATTCTATCAATGGGCAGAACTTTTAAAGATATATATATATATTTGTAGTTTACTTTTTTCCTATAGTGATAACCACAAAAATTAAATTTAATTAATTAATTTTCAGTTGCTAATTTTTGGTGGATAATATGGATTGGAAGGAGCAGAATTAAAAAAATGATGGATAAAAACTCTGAGGAAAAATTTGCATATACTTTGAATAAAAATAAGTAACAGTATTCATACTCAGTTTTAATGTTCACTAATGGACATCTCCTGCAGTGTAATACAACTGGTTTATAGATGTCAGTTCACACCTTCCCTAAATTATACAAGATGCTACTTGTGATTATTTAAATTAGTACCCTAAGATGACATAATGAGTTAGGGAATAGCAAAGAAACTTCAATAACAAAATAATGCAAAATAAGGATCTACCTGCAGATCCGTTCATGATAGTACTAATAAGACATTAGAGCATAAAAATTCATATTTAAAATATTTGTATGTTAGACAATTATATTGTCTGCCCTCTTATCAAGGAACCCATTTCTTTGCAAAGGTGATGTAGCTACTGGCTGTTCCATATTATTAAGTAGTTTTGCTACACACCCTTTAACCAAAAATTCAAGTCCT
>PVKC010024274.1:0-16986 GCA_004027635.1 Crocidura indochinensis | reverse complement strand
ATGTTGTTCTTGGTTCCTTAAAAAGCAGAAAACAGTGTTTCAATGACCCATTTGGTTCTGGGATTGAAAGTAGACCTTCTGCATGTCTAGTATGTTCTCAGATTTTTGAGCTCTCTCTTTTACACTCATACTCATATTTTTGGACATTTATTAGAATATTTTTCAGCCTATTTGCCACTGAAAGTAATGTTACAGAACTCTTCTTTGAGCATTTTACTGTGATAAATTTACCTATTTAAAATTTTTGCATAGAAATGAATTGTCATATAATTTTAAAATTTTTGATATTACAGTTAAGGCCATATGTTTTATAGTCACACTGAAACCCATGGTCTTGGTGTGCATAGTTACCACTCCCTACCTCCATAAACAGGCACTCACCCTGAGTCATATTTCATCCACATACTTTTTGATAATCATTTTTATTAATGAGGTTTCTATAATCATTCAACTTTTTTCACCAAAAACCATGCATTGATACATATGTTTCTAGGAATTAATATTAAATAAAATCCCTACCATCAAAAAGAATGAGACCAATCTCCTATTTCCTTGTATTCCTAGTATAATATTCCCAATAATGTCATACAAGAGTCAAAATTTTTCTGTGATTTCATTAAATAAAAATTGAAACTTTTTTTTTGTTTGTTGTTTTGGGCCACACCCAGTGACACTCAGGGGTTACTCCTGGCTATGCGCTCAGAAGTCGCTCCTGGCAGGCACGAGGGACCATATGGGAACCGGGGGATCGAACTGTGGTCCGTCCTAGGCAAGGCAGCAGGCACCTTACCTCCTGCGCCACCTCCCGGCTCCCAAATTGAAACTTTTTAATCTATTAAAATCCACTTGTTTTTATTTGTTTGGTTATTATTATACTGATGCTTTGTATTTTTTGTTTGGGGGGCATTTGGGGTGTTTTCTCTTGTGGGTTTTAGGACCATACACGGAAGAACTCAGAGATTACTTTTTAGTTGGTGTTTGCAGTTTATTCTTGTGAGCACAATGGATCATGGATCAAACTTATTATTTTTTTATACAAACTATGTATTCTACACCCTGTGACACCCAGAGGTTACTCCTGGCTCTGCGCTCAGAAATTACTCCTGCCTTGGGAAACCATATAGGATACCAGGGGATCGAACCTAAGTTTGTTGTAGGCCAGCTGTGTGCATGGCAAATGCCCTACTGCTGTGCCATCACTTTAGCCTCTAATGTTTTTGGGTTTTTTTTTTTTTTTGGTTTTTGGGTCATACCTGGCAGCACTCAGGGGTTACTCCTGGCTCTAAGCTCAGAAATTGCTCCTTGCAGGCTCAAAGTACCATATGGGATGCCGGGATTCGAACCACCATCCTTCTGCATGCAAGCCAAATGCCTTACCTCCATGCTATCTCTCCAGCCCCTGATTTTAATATTTTGAGAAAATTTTAATCTTTTCTGAAACATTAATTTGCCTTTTAATTTTGTAGTATGCTTTATATTTTAATTAGCTAAAATTTTGCATGATTAAACTTTCCATAAGATAATATTAATTAATTTAAGGTTTGGCCCTCCTTCATGAGTATGCATTTTAAGGGTGGTTTAAATAATTTTATTATTTTAATTTAAAATTTTAATAATCATTTATTTAAGCAACAGCGTTGCAGAAATATTCACAATTGGGTCTCAGTCATAGAATTTACACCACTCGTCACCAGCACAACTTTCCTGCCACCAATGACCCCAATTTTCACCCAACCCCCATCCCCAGAAGATCTCTGAGGCAGGCATTTTCCTTCTCTCTTTCTTTCATTATCTTTCCTTTCTGACATCATGGCTTGCTCTATTGTCAGTGAGGAATGACGTATGTATCACTTTATCCACTTTCAGCACTCAGATCCTGTCCAGAGTGCTCAGTTCCAACTATAAATGTCATGGTAGTTGTAAATGCATATAGTACTATAAATACACTGACCTCTCTTTGTGGCAAATTTCATACCATGAGCTAGTCCTCCCAGCCCTCTTCTCTATTGTCTCTGGATTTTATTACCCCACTGTATTTTACTTTTCTTATATACCACATATGAATGAGACCATCCTAAGACTATCCTTCTCCCTCTGACTCATTTCACTCAGCATAATAATCTCCATGTCCATCCATGTATAGGCAAAATTCATGACTTCATTTTTCCTAATGGCTGCAGAGTTTCCATTGTGTAGATGTATTACATTTTCTTTAGCCACTCATCTGTTGTAAGAATTGGGTCGCTTCTAAATCTGACTATTGTAATTCGTACTGCAATGAACATATAAGTGCAGAGGGCACTTTTGTTTTTGTATTTTTAAGTTCTTAAGGTATATCCTTAGAAATGATATGGCTGATCATATGGAAGTTCAATTTCCAAATATTTGGGGAATGTCCATATTGTTTTCTAGAAAGGCTAGACTAGAGAACATTCCCTGAAGCAGTGGAATGAGAGTCCATTTCTCCCCTGCATCCATCCTTTGAAGTGCATAAGCTTCTCAGTTTAATGTAGTCCCTTTTGTTTATACTACTTACTAGAATAGTGGGGCTTGTTTCTTTGAAGATTCCTTTAGTCTTAATGCTATGGAGTGTTTTTTGCCTATATTTTATTCTATGTACCTTACAGTTTCAGGTCTGATATCAAGTTCTTTAATCCATTTTTTATTTTTTTACCTTTAAGCATAGTGTGAAAAAGAGACCTGAGTTCACTTTTTGCATGTGGCTGACCAGTTGTCTATAAACCATTTGTTGAAGAGTTTCTTCTTACTCCACTTTGTGTTTCTTGCTCCTTTATCAAATATTAATTGATTGTATGTCTGGGGATAATTCTCTGAAAACTCAAGTCCATTGCATTGATCTGAGGAACTGTCATTATTACAATACCAACATGCTTTAAAGACCAATGCTTTGTACTACAATTTAAAGGTGGGGAAAGTGATGTCTCCCATATTCTTTTTCCTAATGATGGCTTTAGCTATTCATGAGCATTTATTGTTTTAAATTAATTTCAGGATGTTTTATTCACATTTTAAAATTAAAGCTTCCTGTGCTTTTCCTTTGCCAGTGTAGACTCTGTCTGAACATTAAGCTCCCAAACATAAAAAGGGAAAGACAATTTTAGTGCCATTTTTAGTGCCTTTATTGAATTTTAAAATGACCTCTTGATTGCTATTAAATAGTCCATCTCTTACAGTAGAATCACAGTGAATCCCAATACATTCTGAGTTGGTTAAATTAAAGAACAAATCACCTTTAACTAAAAAACAATCTACTTATTTTACTGGTTCCCAATACATATATTAAAAATATGTGAATGATTGACTCTCGAAAGAAGAAACTCTACATTGTCATAAAAATAAAAAAAGAAATCTTAGTTTTTCATTCTTTTAATGACAAACCTTATTTATTATGACAACTTTCTTTGTCTTCATCAAAATACCTAACAAAGTTTATTCAGTTTCTAATTACTCTTATAAAAATAATTTTAACTATATGGGGCTGGTGTGATAGTACAGCAGTAGGGTCTTTGCCTTGCATGCAGCTAACCCAGGAAGGACCTTGGATCTATCCCTGGCATCCCATATAGTTCTTCCAAACCAGGAGCGATTCCTGAGTGCATATAACCCCTCAGCGCCACTGGGTGTGGCCCCCAAACCCCAAAAACTAATTTAACTGTTTATGCTATTAATTTTAACCTAATGGATTATGTTCCTTTTTAAATAAAGAGCAAAATGTGTGGTATTTAGAATAACTGATTGAATAAATACAATGGTCTAAATGGGAGTTGTCTTGAACACCTATAACCCAAGAGTATAGAGAGAAGAAAAGAAATTGAGTAGAGGAGGAGAAACACAAATATGAATAGAGGGGGGGCCAAGCCGTCTCAGTTGTAATGGTGGTGTTTAAAAAGGACAAAACAACAATGAAATCAACAGACTCAAACTTTAATAATCTAAGCTTAAAAGTTATACTGGAAGACTAAAGGCAGGTGTATGGTTTTCAATGCACTTGGGGAGCATTGGTGGAGGGAGGTGGACACTAGTAGTATGCTTGGCCCTGACTCATTGTATGTCTGAAACATAATTATGAAGGACTTTGTAAATCACTATTGTTTAAATAAAATACAATTTAAAAAATAAATAAGAGTTTTTTTTTAAAAAAAGGGCACAATATAGTGATTCTTACTAATTTTTCAAGTGAGTACTCACAAATAACATTTTTTTCAGGAAAATTATATTCAATACATTGTTACTGTAGGCTAGCGCAGGTAGGGTGTTTTCCTCTCAAATGGCTGGCTCAGTTCCATTCTTGGCAATATAGTCTGATTCCTGCAAGCATTTCCAGGAGTAATTCCTGAATGCAGAGCTAGGAATAAGCCCCAAGCATCACTGGGTGTGACCCAAAATTAAAGAAAAAAATTCCCATAAAAATGTAAAGCCTAATTATTTAGTAAAATTATATAATATATAACACTTTGAGATTGCAGATGTTCCTAAAGAGAGGTGTAAAGAGAATTCTTGAAAATAAAAATAAAAATAATAATATAGATAGCATTTTGTAGTGGATGAATTTTAAACCACAATGTAGTACTAGTAAATGTTCTAGATATCAGAAACCTGAATGATTAAATCTTACCAAATCCCTTTAACTTCTGGGCTATTGCAGTCTTCAAAATTTCTCTCCCATTAATTGATCCAGTCTAAATATATCAGTGACTAACTAGAAACATCCAATGATTATGTTAGCATTCTCCACAAGACTGGTAAAGTGCTTTCTTGTAAATAAAACCGAAATTTATATTTCAATGATTTTTTTCATCTAAAAACATCAACATTGCTCAAATATAATAATAAGTCTGGTTTAATAATATAAGCAAAATTTTATATTTTTGTCTATGGATTTTTTTTTATAATTTGCTCTAGTAACATGCCTAAGATGTCAATTAAAAACAAAATAATAGCATATTATATATTCAATAAACTTCCCTATATATCATTTGTAAAATGTTATGAAATATTTACACTTACTTTAAAAAATATTTAAGGCTTCAGAAGATAAAGTTTGCTCTCAGACTTAAGATGGCATACAGTCAATGGTGGATGATATTAGGCACTTCAGTGGTAATGAGGTACTATAATAGTGTACAATAAATGACATAAATGTTGACACCTTTATATCATATAACCTTAACTGAGTTAAATATTTATGAAAATATGCATTCATAATTCCTAATGTCACAGCATAAAAGAACCTGAAACCATATTTAATGTCTACTTTTTATGTTTAGAATTATGACATTTCACAGTTAATTTTAGTATTTCTAAAATTCTAGAAAATCAGTAATGATTTGGAATGTGTTAAACAGTTTTTTAATAATAAAATGATATATAGTTCTCAAATAACTTTCAAGCTGGAAATCTATATAACCATATATAAGATATTTATAGAATCTGGCAATTATAAGTATTATAAAAATAGGACATCTATAATGTTTATTGATCAAATCTTAGAATGAATTGAAATACCTACAGCATAGAGGTTCTTAGATAAAGGGATATCTCATGCTCAACCTTGGGTGTTAGAGAAGACAGGGAATGGAGAATGACAAGATATAGACCAATATTTTAATGGATTCGCACTTTTAAAAATATGCAATGAATGTGAATTTTAATAGGGTATTAAGTGCCTAATTAGTCTTAAAATTATTCCTTATAACAATTTAGAGATCTAATACCATTCTCCTCAAAGCTGTGTCATGAAATTTAATTGAATGGGCAGTCATCACTTATCCTCTAAGTAATGAGCAATATGAGAAGTTGTCTGCTGAGTACCACCTCTTTGAGGGCAATGAACAAAGCATTCATGAGTATTTCAGAATGTAGTACCCTCTGGCTTAAAGTAATCCTTGCTAATAAAGAAATATGCTAGCTTTATTTTAAATAATATATTTAAGCACCATTATTACAAACATGTTTGTAGTTGCTTTTAGTCATAAAAAAAATAACCCCTTCACCAGTGCAACTTTCCCACAACCAATGTTTCCCATCTCCCTCCTCCCCCACCTCCTGCCTGTATTCCAGACAGGTATTATACTTCTCTCACTCACTACCATTGTCATGATAGATTTTAGTGTAGTTATTTCTCTAACTGCACTCATCACTCTTTGTGGTAAGCTTCATATCGTGAACCAATCCTTCCAGCCCTCATTTCTATTATCTATGGGTATTATTACAATAATGTATTTTATTCTTCTTAAATCCCATGGATGAGTGAGATTATTCTGTGTCTAACTCTCTGCCTCGGCCTTATTTCACTCAGTGTAATAGTTTTCATGTCCATTCATGTATAGGAAAATTTTATGACTTTCATCTTCCCTGATGGCTACATAATATATCCCATTGTATATATGTACCACAGCTTCTTTAGAAATATGCTAAGTAAAACCTTAAAAGATAATTTCATATATTGTATCTTAATGTTCAAAAATAATTTTGCTTACTATGAAGGTTCTATTTTGTTCTATTATGTTATTATATCTAAAGACCCAAAGTCTTTAGCATACCAGTGGATTGCATGTGAAATGTGATGTATTCTGCCTGCCTGTCATGAGATAAAATCTTTTAAGAATTATGACTCAAACTTCTAAGATAATATAATGCCTGGAGCACTATAAAATTTAATATGCTCCCAAGAATAATAAAATAAGGAGTATCATTAGGTAAAATAATTCACAGTTGATTAATATTTTAAAGTTATCAGCCTTGTTTTCAGATATATTCCAATTCCCAACCATTTTTTGTTATGATGACTAAGGAACACATACTAGACCTACTCACAAATTTGTTTAGGATGTTTGTCAAGGATCAAGATGATATTGACACATGATTTCTTGTTCTTCTTTCAGGAGGGCACATAATTAATTGTGGTACTTATATGCACTTGACTGCAGAGTATTGAAAATTTTAATTTAGCAGCTAGGATTGAAGAGTGTTGCTATTGGCACAACACTGAATATATTGAGTAGTACTGGGGATCAAATTTACATTCTCCTTTCTGCAAGGCAGGCACTCTACCACTAAAGAAACATTAAACTCCAGATATCAATATTAAATATTATAATTAATATTTTTCAGAGAATAAATTATAACTAGTAACTTATCCATGAAACTAAAACATTTCAGAAAAATAAAAAATTCTAGATCTTAAAAATAATAAATTAAATGATCAATAAGTAAATGAATTTGTCCTGTGAGATGTTTATAAGTGGAGGGAGAAATAGTTAACAAGAAGACAGAGTCAGACTATTTCTTGACTTAAATACAATACTGGAGGAAGGAAGAAAGAGTATAATAGGAGATATATGTACCATAGTGAGTATGCACATGTGTCATTTGAATCTCTGATGGAGTAAATGAGAATGAGGAAGAAATAATATTTAATGATTAAAAATTTTAATATTTTTAAAAAGATAAATGATCTTTACTCTTTCAAGAACCTATTAAAATTCTGAAAGAAAGAAAAGTATAACTTGAGTAATTCAGAAAAATAAATAAGATTACTCTAAATAACTGAGGGTACATAAATCCAATTGCAATGGATTTATTTAAATGGAAGAAATCTGAAAATATATTTCTACAAAAATTGGAATAAAATATGAATAAAATAATTTTCATGTATATAACTGCTAATGAATTCCTCTTCTTTTTCCAATTTTTAACTCTCTATTTTCTTTCTATTTTTAATAAGTTTGCTTTCTGTCATACCGAAAAAAAGTATTATTATTAGTAATGTAAACTATGTGATACATTTTCTTTAAGTAAATAAATTAAAAAAAAGAAAAAATAATATATTAGTTATGTCAACTATGTGATACATTTTCTTTAAGTAAATAATTTTTAAAAAAAGAAAAAACAATATAAAGTTTGAGTGACTTTATTATCAATAATTTTGAGATTGTTTTTTTCTTTTATGTATTGATTTAGTTCATCTGACCAGCTCCACAGTTCCTTGAATTCTTATGTATTTTTATTTTTTATTATTTTTTATTTTTTAATTATGAGAACAATGATGCAGAGAGGACAAGGTAAAGTTACAGTGGAAGGACAATTGGCCATCAACAGGGTTCTCAGAAGAAATCTCCTTGCTGACACCTAAATATTGAACTTACAGTCAAAGAACATTAAGAAAAATAAGACAGAACCCATATACATTTACTTTGTCCACAAGTCCCCAGATTGTAGTACATTATAACATTTCTTAGCAGTATGCAAGCAATCTAAAACCATGAGATTTATGTGACTCTTTAAACATTGAATGCATGTTGTTTTTTTATATTTTCATGCACATGCATATTAGTTTAAGTTAACATCAAAAGTTTAAGAGGTTATTTTTAAGGGTTAGAGTCAAAAGAGCACAGTAAAAATGGTGTGAGAGTGGCAAATATTGTTTGCATAGGCCCACCAAAATATGGGGGACATGAAAGGAAAAGCCTTGGTCTAAATACAAAGAGACCCTACCCCTGAAGTTTCCTAGCATAAAACCAACTCTAGGCTCCAGGCAAACTAGTTTATTCAATCCAAGTCCTTGTCTGAAGTGCCAATACAGTTTTATTTTTCATGCAGTCTCTATTGTTGGCATCAGGTTTCTGTATTGAAGATCCTGGAATCTACACATCCTACATTGAAGTCAGGCTGGTGTGGAGTATCTTCTAGTTTCACCTCACAATTAAGGGGCAATACAGATAGCCCTGTCTAGTAAACAGGTCATTGTTGTTGTTGAGTCTTCTCAGTGTTAAGTCTCTGTTGAGTAGGTCGATGTCAGAGCAGCGGCAGGGTCTTCCATGGTAGATGACCACCTCCAGGTGATAGTATAGACAACCTTGGATGTTTCGTAGATGTCTTCCCTGACCAGGAGTGAATGGAGAATGCCCATTCTTCCGATGCCTATGCGAGATTTTTATGTCAATGTTCAGGGTGTAAAGTCCCATTGCACTACAAGATTTGTGTGTTCCCATCTTTATTAGATAATAACTTATTTGTATGTATAGTATTTTCCCGTTTTAATGTGCCTATGCAAACAAGAAATAAAACCACGAGGCGTTATCAGAGTATATGTGGGCATAAGAACACATCCAACAGTACCCATGACTTGGTTCAAACATAAGTATTAAACTGAGGGACTCTTTCACCAAGTTCCCTATTGAATAGTTCACAAAGAGAAGAAAAGTTAAAAATAAAGGAGGGGATGTCACTGTATAAGAAAATATTTAGCAAGAGTTATAGTCCTCAAAGATAACACACATAAAATGTTGAGAAGACATACATGTATTTTTTATGCCTTTTGGAATATTTGGGGGTGGGGGTTAACTCCAAGGCACCACTTTGGTCTGAGACTTAGGACTCTACAGTACTTAAGTTAAAAAGGGTAAATGTGGAGTAATAATCATAGGGGGTGAGAGAGTTCAAGAAAAAAATGATCATTTTAGGGGTGTGTGAAAGGGCAGAGTATACAATGGACATTCTGCATACATAAAAATATAATTTGATGATAGTGAGTGCTAATAACATATCTTGGTTTTGAAAATGTAAACTGGTAAGAAATTACCAGTAACTGCTTCAAGAAGCTGGGAGGTTGGAAGTTCAGAGCCCCACCCAGACGCTCCCTAAGGAGCCGAACTGGGGAATGGGAGAAAAGCCTAGGGTACCTTCAAGCTCCACCAAGGGACCCACCTTGCTGGCTCGCCTAGGCATGTGGCCCAGGGAAGCCCTGGAGATCTGGAGCAAGGCGGTAGAGGGGTGCTGTGGTCACCTAAGTCCTGCACCACCCCTAGACCTGGTTAAGAACACCTCTGGCAGGGCAGACACCTGCCAAACCCCAAGCTGCTAGAAACTCCCAACTCCCAGGAAAGAAAGAGATCCTTCAAGAAGCTGGGAGGACAGAAGTTCAAGCCCCACCCAGACGCTCCCTAAGGAGCCCAACTGGGGAATGGGGGAAAAGCCTAGGGTACCTTCAAACTCCACCAAGGGACCCACCTGCTGGCTTGCCCAGGCAAGTGGCCCGGGGAAGCCCTGGAGATCTGGAGCAAGGCTGTAGAGGGGTGCTGGGGTCACCCAAGTCCCGCAAAGCCCCCCCATGTTAAGAAATCCCACAACGCCCCCCCCCCCGTTAAGAAGGCCTCTGGCAGGGTGGATGCCTGCCTAACCCCATGCTGCTAGAAACTCCTGGCTCCCAGGAAGAAAAAAGTCAGTTCCTTGAATTCTTGAAGCATATGCAGCCACATGACACATCCAAAAATTTTCTTACCTACACCCCAGACAGAAATGCAGGAAATTAGATGTCCAATAAGCATATAAAACAACCAATATCAAGTAACTCAATAACATTAAATGCGTAACTTGCTTACCTAGCAACAAAACATCTTAATAAAACTGACACTATTTTAATGACCATTTTGTGAGATATAACAATTTTCACAAATTTTCTTTTACTCAAGATTTTTATAATTCCATTACCATTTCATAGCAATCAATTGTTCATTATTTTGTAATAAGCAATATATAGTAAATTATTGCATACCTGCCATGGGGCAAGTTTTAGGGTGGGTAGGAAACTGGAGAGAGTGGTGGAGAGAATGCTATACTGGTGATAGATGTGGTGCTGAAACAATAAACTGCAGAAACAGCTGTACTATGAGTAACTTTATAAAACACCATCTTTACACAAAGGAAAAGAATTAAAAATATATTGAAAGACCTAGTATACATATTAACTAGATTAGTCAATGCCTAATATATATTATATAAGTATGTAAATGAAAGCCTTGATTTTTTCCTTGACCACTATTGCATGTAACTCTATTTTAACTGTATTAAGTCTACATTTTAGACCTTCCTGAAAATTTCTGAAATACACTTTCCCAAGACCACAAATTCTATCCAGTTCTTGGGATCACAAGATCAAGAATACCCCAGAAGATAATCAAATAGTCTACAGACCCTAAACACGTACAGGGTGTTAGTCTTATCTTAACAACACATATGGGTCCTAAATCCACAAGACATATCTAGAAAACAAATTGGAATCCTCTTGTTCTTTATTTGATAAGTAATACAAAGACCCAGTTTTCCTTTTAAAACTCCACAAAAAGAAACCATACTTAGTCCTATGCTGTTTCTCCTCCTTCTAGAGAGTTTATTCTCTTTTACTCAGTTTCCAATAAGCTTTTTATTGATAGAAAGATAGAGGATAGATAGATGATAGATAGATAGATAGATAGATAGATAGATAGATAGATAGATAGATAGATGATAGATAGATGATAGATAGATAGATAGATAGATAGATAGATAGATAGATAGATAGATAGATAGATAGATAGATAGATAGATAGATGATAGATAGATGATAGATAGATAGATAGATAGATAGATAGATAGATAGATAGATAGATAGATAGATAGATAGATGATAGATAGATAGATAGATGATTGATTCATCATCAGTTTACTACATATATCAGGATATGCACAAGCATCTCTTTAAATGTATAATATTCATTTTACTTACTACCAAAGTTCATGGATCAACTCATGACTGATAACCTCTTTTATCATTCTCCCCAATCCTTATATCCTTAATGGAAATACCAGTTACTCTTGTGTCTGGAAGACACTTTTCTGTTTTATCCATTTTATTTGTGTCAGTTGTATTATGCATATGAATGAATAAATTTGTTGTTTGCTTTTTACTTTTCTATTTTACTTATGATATTTTTAAAAATCCAACCCATTGTTTTAAAGTGGTAACAATTTGATCTCTTCTAATGGCAGAGTAGACTTCTATTGAGAGTTCATGCCACTACTTTTATTTTTATTCTGTCAATAGTCATTTGGGCTAGTTACATGTTGTGATATTATGCATAATTCTGTTATACACATATCTTCTTGAATTATTTTCTTTATATCCTTGATATAAAGGTCCTATATTACCAATTTTTAAAGAAATATTCATACCAGTTACCATAGGAGCAGCACCAATTCACATTCTCAGCAACTGTGTTTTTTTCCCCACATACTTATCAAAATGTATTATCTTAAATATTTTTGATCTAAGAACATTCTTATTGTTGTATATATCTCATGTGGTTTTCATTTTTAGTTACCTAACAACATTTAGGATTTTAAAAATGTGCCTCTGATCCATCTGCATGCCTTTTTTGAGAATTTTCTATTTATGTGTTTTATCTCTTTTTTATTGAGTACCTTGCTTTTGGTTGTAAAGTGGTGTCATCTATTTTTTGGATAGCCACCCTTATCAAATGATTATGTTCAAATATCTTCCAGTTGCTAGGTTGACTTTGATTTTGTGATAGTTTCCTTTTGGGTGTAGAAATTCCTTAGTTTTATTTAGACCTATTAATTTTTGCTTTTGTATCCCTTGCCAATGTAGTTGAGTCTCCAAATATACCTCTTTGTTGAAATCCTAGAGTGCTTAACCTATGAATTTTACATACTTTTTGGTTTGGCATCTAATATTCTAGTTCTTTACCCATTTTAGGGCTTCACAAGCACTACTAAAAGGACTCACAAGCCACTCCCTAAAATATTTGCCAGTCAAGCCAGTGGTTTACTCTGAAGTTCCAGAATGCGGGCTGTTCAGGCCCTGTGATATTAAAAGATGCCTGAATTGCTCCAACAATACAACCAGTTATTCTTAGCAGTTCAGTGTCATGAAGAAGATGCCACTGGGGGTGTGCATATGCAAGGCATGTTTTCTAATTTCTACAACTATTTCTTTATCCCTCTTTTTCTCCTTTATTAATGCATTGAACTTCATCGTAAGTTCTAATCCTTGACCTGTGCAGAGACTGAGACATGCAGATACAAAGGTCTGATATCATTGTCCAGACCAGAGCAGAAGTCTTCCATACAACACGAAAACATCAAGGAGAGAGCAAATGAACTTGAAAGGAGTCTACAGATAATCCCATGACGATATATTCCAAGGGGGAAGAAACCCTGTATCTCTTAGGCCAAGGGGATTTCCTTCTCGAACGACCCCAATTTTTAGTGTGCCTATGCAGAAGAAAAAAAAAGGGAAGGAACGGAGAGATAGTATGGAGGTAAGGCATTTGCCTTTCACGCAGAAGGATATCGGTTTGAATATCAGTGTTCCACTTGGTCCCCTGGCATGCCAGGAGCAATTTCTGAGCATGGACCCAGGAGTAAACCCCAGAACACTACCGGGTGGGTACCAAAAAACACAAAAGAGAGAGAAAAGAAGCTCAAAACAATTTTTTCTCTTCTTTCTTTCTTCCTTCCTTTCTTTCTTTCTCTTTTTTTTAAATTTATTTTTCTTATTACTATTTTATTTTTCTCTTATCTAGCTTTTGTTGACCATCTTATTCTGGTGTAGATATATAAATAATAATCCACTATTTTACTTATATATTTACATTTTCTTTTTTCTATTCTCTTTGATTTTTTTTTTGTGCTCCATCATGTCTTTTATCTCAAGACCATGGCAATTATGTGGGGCATATCTTTATCGCTGCAGTGCTAACTAGATGTCTTATTTGATATGTCTTTGTAAAATGTTGTGGTGTGTCACCTTTTCTTTTCCCCTTCTCTCAAACCGAGGATGAGAGCTGCTAGAAGGACTCTGCCCATTGTAGGCATACTTAATTTTTACCCAATTCTATTACTGTACTCTTCCCCTAACAAAATCACAAAACTCGAACTATCTAATCCTGCCTCCCAATTAGAGGGAGAAGCAATGGAGACACCAAGCCCAATCAGATATAAGATCACTAAGTAATAAACATTAACAGAGGGGGGTCACTCAATCTAGAAGACCCTGGGGAGAGGGTGTAGGATATTGGAGGCAGAATGGGAACGGAGGTGGAGGGAGGACAGCTCGGTGATGGGAATTCCCCTGATTCAATGTTTATATGTAACTGGAACAATACTGTGAATGACATGTAAACCACTATGATTATAATAAAAAAAAAAGAAAAAGAAACAGCTTGGGCTGCATAGTTTTACATCATTTTTGAGAACTTATTTTATTTCTCTAATTGTATATCATCTACTTTGTCATTGGATGCCCCAACCATTTGTGTGAATTTATTTATGACTATAACATATATTCCATAACTCTGTTTCAGATATATCTAGCCTCACACAGTTTTGATTACTAGTACTTTGTAGTATTATTTGAAGTCATGGGTCATAGTGATTACAATTTTATGTTTTTTCTTTTAGAGAAGTAATTAAACTATTTGGGTTCTTTTGTGTTAATTTAAATTTTGAAATTGCTTGTTATAATTCTTTAAACTATGTCATTAATATATTTATATGAATTACATTGCTCTTCCAATCCAATGATCATTGATTATCTTTCCTTAACTTCTTTTTTTGGCTTAACATTAGGTATGTGTCTGTTTTAATTCAGTAGCATTATTTTTTTATTTTTCTTTCCTATACTTTATTATTTGCTTTAGAAATTCTGTAGTTGTATGTTGATCTTGTATCTTGCCATTTACTGAACACAATTTTCTCTAATACTATTTTATGGAAGTTTTAGAAATTTTATGTATATTATCACCTCATCTGCAAAAAAAGTTATATTTTTTCTTCTTTTCTTTATTCAATTGGATTTCTTTTTCTTGGCAACTTATTCTGTCTTGGATTTGGAAAGTATGTTAAAAGTAATGGAGAGAGTTGACATAATTATCCTGCTCTTAATTTTAAGAGGAAAAACTTGCAGTATTCCAGCATCAAGTATAGTGTTAACTGTAGGTTTATCATAATTTTCTAAGGAGTTCATTCTATTCCCAATATTTGAGCACCGTTTTTTTATAAAATTATTTGCATTTATTTTTATTAATAATTTTATTTTGACCAAAGTGTCACTTTTATTATAAATATAATGTTTAAAATGCTGTAATTGTAAAATTTTCAATTGTTTTTAAGAATATATTGTTATGATAAGGTAGTTTTATCTTCTTTCAGTTTATGTAATGTATTTGTTCTTAATTGAATTTCATGATTTATACCATTGCATCCTTGTAATAAATATATTTTGGTCATAATGGATGATTCTATTCATCCATACATTTGATTTGTCAAGATTTTGTTAAAAATACACCTATATTTCTCAGAGATATTAGTCTATATTTTTCTTCTATTGTGTTTAATTTTCTGGCTTGAAGATCAGTTGGATATTATTAATTTTAAACTTAAAAAGTCCTACTAAGAAATTTTTTGGTGAATTATACCAAATTATTCAACTAAGAAGTAATACAAGATTTTCTTTAATACGCTCATAAAATAGATTGAATGAAACAATGATTTCCAAGTTATATTAAAACATTGAAATGACATGATACCAAAACCAGAAAAATTATAAAATGTAATTACAAATAATTCCCTTAGTATAATTGATAAAATTTAGCCAATTCAATATAGTGAGCAATGAAAATAATTATACACAATCTAGTGGAAATTATTATTGAAATAAAATGTTGGCTTAATATTCAAAATTCTATAAATATAGTGAATCATATTGCTTTAGTAAATTCCAATTGTATATAATAATTTTAAAGGTCATTTTAAAAAGTATACAAAATTCGATATCTTCCCATGACAAATATTTGTAACAAACTAAGAATAGAGCCTGATTAAAACTAAAAATAAAACCTGTCCTCAATCTGTTAAAACACACATGAAACACTTGCATTTTAAAGACAACTATACAAACTTACAACTAACAGTGATAATAGTTGAAAGCTTTCCTTCCCCAAAAGACAATGAACAAATCAATATATTTTAATCATAGCAGTTATATGTATATATGAACTTCGTGAAAAATAAATTTCAGAATAGGTTATATGCTGATATTCACTGCCTTTATGAAGTACCTTGTCAGTGATTATTACTAACATAGATGTGACTGGTATTCATGCCAAAATAATTTATTGCTCACTCTCCACAGGATTTATTTCTGTCTGCAATCAACAGGGTGGTACTGCACACCCCAGAGATCTGCATGTATCTGCAGGCCCCTATAAACCTCATTATACACACCTATTATTTGGATTCTCCATTTGGAATTACATTGCTCACGCCCAAATTTATTGTGTGTATACCTGTATCTGTGTGGGAGGATTTTTTTTCATTGCTTGCAGGAATATCTTAATAAACATGTTGGGCAGGCATGAACAAGTAACTAGATGAAGCCATTCGTTATATCTAAGATAATCCCTTTCCTTTTGTGACTGAGTATAATATACATCATCATCTTCAAGTTTGTTTGTATTGGCTACGAAAAATAATTTCACACTGTCACATAAATGCAAGTGAAAGAAAACAATCCTTTTTCCAATATTAGAGAAGAATCTGATGCTATTGCTATTTTCTTTCTTGATCTCACAGCCTAAATTCTGCAGGCAATATCTCAGGCTGAAGGATCTTCTAATGGTGAGCACAATCCTATGAGTATCTTTTGGATCTTTGGGTCAATTCCAGATCTTATACCATTTCCTGAAATCTGATTAGAATAAGTGCCAAACATGGTGGCTCTAAAAAAATTATTGATATATATTAAGCAGAGATAAAAAGTTCAGTTTAGGAAAACCGGCAAGATTCAAGTACTGTGCAAAAGCAAGGTCCCCTGTTTGTGACATCAGGCTGGGAATCTCTGCGAATCCGCGCCTGCCAAGTGGGGCCAACTGCAAAGAACTGTGAGGTCTGTCTTTTCTTTGTGTTTATCTTTCGTCTCCTGTCCTCTGGGCCTCGTGGGAGTGGGCCATATTGACTCAAAAAAAAAAAAAAAAAAGCACGTTCACGACGTGGCCGCGCATTCTTTCTATGGGAAGAACAACATCGCAACAAGAAGAGAAAAAAAATCACACTAAGGACTGTGCTGGACAACTGATACCCAACATTTCTCTCTGGACTCTCTTCTCTGCTGTGTGCCTAGGTCCA
>PVKC010024273.1:0-16944 GCA_004027635.1 Crocidura indochinensis | reverse complement strand
ATATCAAGGGAATCCAGATAGGAAAGGAAGAAATCAAGCTCTCATTGTTTGCAGATGACATGATACTCTACGTAGAAAACCCTATAGACTCTACCAAAAAGCTTCTAGAAACAATAGACTCCTATAGCAAGGTGGCAGGCTACAAAATCAACACAAAGAAATCAATGGCCTTTTTATACACCAATAATGATAGGGAAGAGAACGAAATCAAGAAGGCAATTCCATTCACAATAGCACCACACAAAATCAAATATCTTGGAGTCAACTTGACCAAAGACGTGAAGGACCTATACAAAGAAAACTATAAAGCCCTCCTTCAAGAAATAAGTGAGGACACACGGAAATGGAAACACATGCCCTGCTCATGGATTGGCAGGATTAACATCATTAAAATGGCAATTCTCCGCAAAGCATTATACAGGTTTAATGCCATCCCTATGAAGATACCCATGACATTCTTCAAAGAAGTGGATCAAGCACTTATGAAGTTCATCTGGAACAATAAACACCCTAGAATAGCTAAAGCACTACTAGGGAAAAGGAAAATGGGAGGCATTATGTTCCCCAACTTTAAACTCTACTACAAAGCAATAGTTATCAAAACAGCATGGTACTGGAATAAAGACAGTCCTTCAGATCAGTGGAATAGGCTTGAATTCACAGACAGGTCAAACATTACAAATCTCATAGATCTGATATGTTTTACATACTGTACAGAAAACTGAGTGAATAAATGAAGGGTGGACAACAATCGTAGTTGGAATACCCCTGATTCAATGTCACTATGTACATAAAATATTACTGTGAAAGATTTTTAATCCACTGTGGTAAAAAGAAAAAGAAAAAAATTAATGTACCTGAAGTACACCAGGAAAGACTAGTGATAAATAGCAGATTAACCAACAATTCATTTGGTTTAAATGAGTGAGGAATGGAGCAAAGAATGGGTAAAAAATTGGGGAAGAGGGTCTGCTGTTGCAGAACATCCCTTGATGGGGTTGACTGATGGAGGGATGGAGGATGAGGTTTTTCTCGTCCAGCTCGGACCACCGTCTGTCACCCTGTTCAGCTGGCAGTTCTGAGATTAATGCAGCAGGAATAAAGCTAACCGGCATACAGGCTTCAGAAGATATCAGCTTTATTCCATCGATAAGGTTGAAGCCAGAAGCCCCAGAATCAGCCCCAGAGAAAAAGCCCCAGCCTTCCACAGAACCTTGCTTTTATATATCATAATCAGGTACCACCTTAGGGGTGGGAGTTGAATCAGGTACCACCCTATAGTGGGAGCAGAATGCCAGATCACATCCTAGGGTAGGGCACAATCACTGATCAGGGTAGGATCGGTAACATAATAATCCCATGGAAATGCTTACATACACAACAGTCTTCTTATATTTTTACAAGAAGAGATGCCCAACCAGACCTTAATATTCAAGAAATTTATGGAAAGAGACATCTAGCATCACTGCTCACTAGGAGAAAAATTTAAAAATTGCCTAGAAGTCAGAAAAGTATTGGTTCAGATTTACATTGTAAAACACCAGGTACTATATTTCTAGCTGTGATTGTAATTTTTTTAAGTTTTTTTTTGGACACACCTGTTTGATGCTCAGGGGTTACTCCTGGCTAAATGCTCAGAAATTGTCCCTGGCGTGGGGGGATCATATGGGACGCTGGGAGATCGAACCGCGGTCCTTCCTTGGATAGCACTTGCAAGGCAGACACCTTACCTCTAGCGCCACTTCGCCGGCCCCGTGATTGTAATTTTAATGTTTTGGTAAGTTAAGCAAATGAGATAGTACTGGTAGTTAAATACACCCCTTTGGGATTCATTGATGTAACTGTATGAATACCCAATGTATGGGACACTTGAGGCACAGAAAAATCATCTAAAAATTGACTGTACTTCAAATTATGTATTCCAAAATATTTATCCTTTTAGATTTACTTGTCCTGGGAGTAGTCCCTTTTTTCTCAGCCCCACATAAGTTTCATCTCTGCTACCCAATATGGGTCAGTATAGCAGCTAGAATTAATTGATCAATCAAGTGTGTATGTGAGTATTTGTGATCACCACCTTTATCTTTGTAGTCTGTTCTATGGTGGAATATTAAAACTAGGTAAACAGGTTTTAGATTTTTGGCACCCTATATGGCAACACAGAGTTGAACATTGGGGTTTTATAGAGCCATGTTTTATACTACTTTCTGTTGATTCCACTTCATATATCAGGCCTTGATCTCTGTGAGAGATACACAGAGCACCGTTTTTTTAAAGGCTGATTGTAGACCTGGACAAACCTGTTCTACCTCCTTATGCTTGCCTTCATTGCTGCAGTACTTACAGTATGCCCTTCAACTCCTAATGTTGACAATATCTCAGAAATCCAGTATTGTTTTCTTTTTGATTCCTTCCTTATCTTGGCCATTGTTTGCTGCTACCCCCTTCAATCACACAGATAACCTGTCTCTGTGATACACCATGCCAGAACCAAGAAAACAAAAATAGACCCCACTCCACGGTCCCCACTATGGAATGACCGCTTAAGCTTAATACTCATTGTGTCCTGGAGCTCTGTCCCTACCCCATCTCTTCTGTTTTGGTAAAATTCTACTCTTTACAGTTCTGTGACTCCTTAGAGCAGTGGTTCCCTTGGTCATCTATACATACTGATCAGATGTCTCGGTCAGTACTACAGACCAAGACCAGAAGAAATGTCTTCTTTCCTTTGTTGATAGTGGCAGGACTCTCCACCTCTATTTTACTCTTGAGTAGAGCATTAGTCCATGGACTGATCTCAGCTCAAGACTTTGCCCAGCACCTTAAGGAGATCATCAACACCTCCACCATCTCACTGTCTCACTGCTCCAATCACCTCCTTGGCTGGGGTGGTCCTGTGAAACAGGAGAGCCCTGAACCTGATAAGAGCATACAAAGGAGGGTACATTTGTGGCTTTGAAGGGACAGTATTGCTACTATCTTAATAAGTCTGGGATTATAGAAAGAGCATCACCAAATTAATCAATTTTTAAATAAGCTTAGAGATTGATTTGCCAATCGGGGTTCACTCATAGTTCCAAATTAGATACACCCTGGACATACTTTATTATTTCACCAGTCTTTCTGATTTTCATTGTATTACTTATTGCTCCCTGCTTTGTGAGCTTCACTTAGATCCTGATTAAGGGAAATTACCTATGTATTGATGCATGAATTAACTATCCAGAGATTCAAGCCCATTAGGCCCCCAAAATGCCTGAATATTTTATGACCTCGCCAATATTATAAAAGAGGGGCTTGTAGCCAGGACCCATAACAGATGGACTTGGAACCTATTGGCATTGCCACTCTCATGGCCACTGAATGGAGTCCCTAAAAGGAGGTACTCTGTAGGTCAAGGTAACCCTCATCCCAAGTATTGGGAGAGGTAAATGAACACCTGTTAAAGCAAACATCTGGCTTGTCACAACAGAGTCCACATACGGTGCTTTCTACAAACACAGGACATGTCTCCAGTCAGTAGGTTACATCCGCAGACAAGATACTCTGCATGTACACCTGTCCAGTCAGGACCTTCATTTTCCTTTGTTCAGTCTTCCTGTGTGTATGTAAATTATGCTTTCCCTATTAGATGCACAGCAATTTAAATATCTCTTTCCCTTTTGTAATAAATGAATAATCTCACTGAAGTCACTCTTGGAGGGATTGATTGGACCCTTTGTACACACCTTCTGCCTCACCACCCCACAAGCCACATTCACTCCCAAACATGGTCACAAATTTGTCTGAATGCATACTAGCTACAAAAACATCGTGAACTTGAAGCACATTAGTAATTTATCAGTTTCTTGTAGCCCTTTTTAACAAATTATCATAAATGTGTTGGCATAAAACAACTATAATAAAAGATATCAGAAGTCTAAACTCAAATGTCAGTGGGGGTCACTCTCGACTAGAAATTTTAGGAAGAATTATTATTAGTTATTATTAGTAGTAGCATTATTAGAGTTATTAGTGACTACAATTCCTTGTTTCTTGGCAGCATTTCCCTTTGCTAAATCACACATTGACTTCTCCCTGTCTCTTTTCATCTGTAGTATTCCTATGGTAACTTATTTAAGTTTTTTCAACTTTATTAAAATAGTGATTTTTCAGGCATATTTTTTATTTGCGATATATTGTGATATATAAATTATAAAGAATTTTTCTGTTAAGGGAAATTTCACCGGATTTCTAAGACTAAATATCTTTTTGAGGAAAAAATATCCAGCTTACTACAATAATCAATAATTTAAAATAAAATTGTTAAAATTCTCTTAAAAGCTCAAAATTAGGGACAGAGTAATAGCACAGAGGTAGGGCATTTTCTTGCACGTTGCTGACCCAGAAGGGACCTTGCTTCGATCACCAGTGTCCCATATGGTACACAAGGCTAGGAGCGATTTCTGAGCACATAGCCAGAAGTTACCCCTGAGCATCACCAGGTGTGGCCCCCCAAAAATGCTCAAAATTAAAAATCAAAAGGAGCCCAATATCCTTGAACCATAAACTTCTTGATAACTATTTTCAAATATCACCATAATAAACCAAGTATATAAAGTAGAGACATTTGGGGCCGGAGAGATAGCATGGAGGTAAGGCGTTTTCCTTGCATACAGAAGGACGATAGTTCAAATCCCAGCATCCCATATGGTCCTCTGATCCTGCCAGGAGCGATTTCTGAGCATAGAGCCAGGAGTAACCCCTGAGTGCTGTCGGGTGTGACCCAAAAACCAAACAAACAAACAAACAAAAAAAACCAACAAAAAAAAAACTAAAATCAGAGGAGATATTTAATATTAATTTGCATGATCACTGAAATAGCATCTTAAGGCCACAGAAATGTATCTCTCTTACTAAAAAATAATGAAACAGTTCTCAAATAACCGAGAATATGAAGCTCAAATCACAGCACCCACATAACTTTAAAAAACAATGGGAAAATAAATGTATTCTCCTGTTCTAGAAGACAGAAACAGAAGGCCTGACTCAATAAAATCAAATAAAGCTACAACCTTCATCAAGGAGGACTTTAAAGTTAATACTCAGTGCAATGAAAATGAAAAAAGCAATCACTCGAAGAAAATTTCATTCACTCAAAAATGAGATAATCCAGAAATCAAAGAGTTCATACAAAAGGAATTAAAGGAGTCAAAGAATACAATAGAGGAGAAAATGTGAGTGCTGTCTGTGTGTGTTGGTCTACTGTACTGTCTCCTGAACCTCTTTGGAGTGGGCCGAAAATGTCCCAGAAAATTTGCTCTCCCAGAGGATCGAGTTGAACAGAACACTAATAAGAACCAAGAAAATATGAAGACAGAAAAGAGGAAACTCCAAACTGAAATAAAAGGTCAAATAAAAGGCATGAAAAATTCAGTAAACAAATTGAATGGCAAAATGGATAAACTCTCCAACAGGGTAACAGAAGCTGAGAACAGAATTAGTGCTGTGGAAGATGACCTAAGTAACAACTCCATACAGCGGGAGAGACTGGGAAAAAAAAACTTAAAGCAAATGAACAGACATTGGAAAATTAGTCAAAGAATGTGAACAGATGAAAATAGAAGTTTGTGCTAAGCTCAAAAAAAATAGAAAAAGAAAAAGAAAACAACGTAAGAATCATTGGATTCCCAGAGACCAAGGAAGAAAATTTTCAGAAAGAATCAATGGTCAAAAACATCATTAAAGAGAAACTTCCAGAGTTAAAGAATAGATGTAATCAAATCCTGCATGCCTGAAGAGTACAAACCAAAAGAGACCCCAGAAAAAATACCCTAAGACACATCCTAGTCAAAATGACAAATCTCACAGAAAGATATAAATTCTGAAAGCAGCAAGATCAAAAAGGGAAATTACATTCAAGGGAACATCCTTGAGATTTACAGCAGACCTGTCAACAGAAACACTCAAGGCAAGAAAGCAGTGGTGGGACATAGTGACAAAAAATCAATGAAATAAATGCTTTGCCTAGAATACTATACCCAGCAAAACTCACTTTCAGGTTTGACAGAAGAATGCATGGTTTCACAGACAAACAAGAACTCAGAAACTTTACAGACTCAAAACCAGTCTTAAAAGAGAAAACCTGAAAGACCTAATTTAAGACAAGACTGACCAAAAGACACACCAAATTTCAATATAAATATAACATTAAATCCCAGGACAATTCTTTCTCTCAATGTCAATGGGCAAAATGCACCAGTTAAAAGACAGAGTGGCAAAATGGATCAAAAAACTCAATCCAACATTCTGCTGCCTACAAGAAACGCACCTGAGTAGTCAGAACAAACATAGACTCAAAATAAAAGGCTGGAAAAAACTATCCAAGTAAACAACACCCATAAAAAGCTGGAGTGGCCATACTAATATCAGATGATGCAAACTTTATACTCAAGGAAGTGTAAGGGATGGACATTTTGTATAAATCAAGGTGTATGTACAGCAGGAAGAAAACACTCTCCTAAACATACATGCACCGAATGAGGGGCCAGCAAAATATTTAATACAATTGTTGACAAATCTGAAAAATAATATCAATAACAACACAATAATTGTGGGGGACCTAAGCACGAATTTGTCAACACTGGAAAGGTCAATCAGACTGAAACCCAACAAGAATATACTAGATCTGAGAAGAGAAATGGAAGAAAGAGTCTTAGTATATATATATAGGACACTCCATCACCAGAAACCTGAATACACAATTTTATCCAATGTTCATGGGACATTTTCCAGGATAGACTAAATGCTGGCACATAAAACATATACATCCATAATATCAAGAGGATAGAAATTTTGCAGACTACATTTCTGACCACAAAGCTCTGGAATTATATGTGAAATCTAAAGGGACACAGTAGAAAAACTTTAACACCTGGAAGTTAAACAGCCTCAGACGTAATAACCAGTGGGTCCAAGATAAAATCAAAGAGGAAATAAAAACTTTCTTGGAAACAAATGATAATAAAGACACAAATTATCAGAACTTACGGGACACAGCAAAAAGCAGTACTGAGAGAAAAATTTATAGCTTTGCAAGCACACATCAGGAAAAAAGAAGGGACCTACCTGAATAGCTTAATGATGCAGCTCATAGAATTAAAAAGTGCTCAACAAAAGGAAACAAAAATAGGGAGATAGAAGGAAATAACAAAGCTGAGAGCAGAAATCAACGAAGTGGAAGCGCAGAAAACAATCCGAAAGATAAACGAAAACAGTAGTTGGTTCTTCGAAAAAATAAACAAGATTGATAGACCATTAGCAAAACTAACAAAGAAAGTGAGAGAAAAAAAACCGTTGATAATTCATATTAGAAATGAAAAAGGGATATCACTACTGATATTGCAGCTATTCAAAGGGTAATCAGAAACTACTTTGAGAAAATCTATGCCATTAAAAATGAGGACCTGGAAGAAATGGATAAATTATTGGACTCTTATAACCTCCCACAGTTGAATAAAGAGGATGTAGCATATCTACACAACCCCGTCACTGTTGATGAAATTAAAATGGCAATTAAATGTCTCCCCAAAAACAAAAGCCCAGACCAAGATGGATTCACTAATGAATTCTTTCAAACTTTCCAAGAGGAACTACTACCAATCCTGGCAAATCTCTTTGATGAAATCAAAAAAAACGGAACACTTCCAAAAGCTTTTATGAAGCCTAAATCACCTTGATTCTTAAACCAAATAGAAATGCTACGAAAAAAGAAAATTACAAATCAATATTGCTGATGAATGCAGATGTAAAGATCCTTAACAAAATCCTGGCAAATAGCATTCAATGCCTTATTAAGAAGATCACCCACTTCGATCGAGTAGGTTTTATCCCAGGAATGCAAGGATGGTTTAACATCCGTAAATCTATCAATATAATACACAACATCAACACAAAGAAAAATAAAAATCACATGATCATATCAATAGATGCAGAGAAAGCATTTGATAAGGTCCAACACCCATTCTTGATCAAAACTCTCAGCAAGATGGGAATGAAAGGAACATTTATCAATACAGTTAAGGCCATCTACCACAAGACAGTGGCAAATATTGTCCTCAATAGAGAAAAACTAAAAGCCTTCCCTCAAAATTATAGCAAAATACAAGACTATCCTCTCTAACCTCTCCTATTCAACATAGCACTGGAAGTCCTTGATATAGCAATCAGGCAAGAAAAATATATCAAGGAAATCCAGATAGGAAAGGAAGAAGTCAAGCTCTCACTGTTTGCAGATGACATGACCCTCTACTTAGAAAACCCTAAAGACTCTACTGAAAAGCTTCTAGAAACAATAGACTCATATAGGCAGGTGGCAGGCTACAGAATTAACAGAAATAAATCAATGGACTTTCTATACACCAATAGGGAAGAAATGGACATTAAGAAAACAACCCCATTCACATTAGACACACAAAGTCAAATATCTTGGAGTCAACTTGAGCAAAGATATGAACGACATATACAAAGAAAACTATAAAACTCTGCTCCAAGACATAAGAGAGGACACATGGAAATGGAAACACATACCCTGCTCATGGATTGGCAGGATTAACATCACTAAAATGGCAGTATTCCCCAAAGCATTGTACAGATTTAATGCGATCCCTCTAACGATACCCATGACATTCTTCATTGAAGTGGATCAGGCACTTTGGAAATTCATTTGGAATAATAAACACCCTCGAATAGCGAAAGCAATTATTGGGAAAAAGAATATGGGAGGCTTTATGTTCCCCAAGTTTAATCTGAATTACAAAGCAGTAGTCATCAAAACAGCTTGGTATTGGAATAAAGACAGACCCTCAGATCAGTGGAATAGACTTGATTCTCAGAGAATGCTCCCCAGACAGACAATCATCTAGTCTTTGATAAAGGAGCAAGCAGTCCTAGATGGAGCAAAGAAAGCCTCTCCAACAAGTGGTGTTGGAACAACTGGCTAGCCATTTGCAAAAAAAAAAGTGAACTTAGATCCCCAGCTAACATCATGTACAGAGGTAAAATACAAATTGATTAAAGACCTTGAGATCAGACCGGAAACCATAAGGTATATAGAACAACATGTAGGTATAATACTCTATGACATTGAGACTAAAAGCATCTTCAAGGAGGAAACTGCACTCTCCAAGCAACTGAAAGCAGAGATTAACAGATGGGAAAAGCTGAGAAGCTTTTGCACCTCGAAGAAAATAATGCCCAGGATACAAGAGCCACCCACTGTGTGGGAGAAACTATTCACCCAATACCCATCAGAAAGGGGGCTAATATCCAAAATATACAAGGCACTGACAGAACTCTGCAAGAAAAAAATATCTAATACCATCAAAAAATGGGAAGAAGAAATGAACAGACACTTTGATAAAGAAGAAATACAAATGGCCAAAAGCACATGAAAAAAATGCTCCACATCACTAATCATCAGGGAGATGCAAATCAAAACAACTATGAGGTACCACTTCACACCACAGAGACTGGCATACATCACAAAGAATGAGAACAAGCAGTGTTGGCAGGGATGCGGTGAGATAGGAACTCTTATCCACTGCTGGTGGGAATGTCAACTAGTTCAACCTTTCTAGAGAGGCATATGGAGATTCCTCCAAAATCTGGAAATTAAGCTCCCATATGATCCAGCTATACCACTTCTAGGAATATACCCCAGGAACACAAAAATACAATACAAAAACCCCTTCCTTACACCTATATTCATTGCAGTACTATTTACCATAGTAAGACTCTGGAAACAACCAAGATGCCCTTCAACAGATGAATGGCCATAAAAACTGTGGTGCATATACACAATGGAATATTATGCAACCGTGGAGAGATGAAGTCATGAAATTTTCCTATACATGATGTACATGGAATCTATTGTACTGAGTGAAATAAGTCAGAGAGAGAAAGACGTAGAATGCTGGTCTCACTCACCTATGGGTTTTAAGAAAAATGAAAGACATTTCTCAACAATTTTCAGAGACATAAGGGAGGAGGGCTGGACATTATAGCCGACCTCATGAATCTCACCGCAAAGGGTGATGAGTTCAGTTAGAGAAATAACCACATTGTGAACTATCCTAAGAATGAGAATATATGAGTGAACTGGAATGTCTGTCTAGAGTACAGGTAGGGGCAGGAGGATATTTGGGTCATTGGTAATGGGAATGTTGCAGTGGTGATGGGGGGTGTCATCTGATATGACTGAAACCAAACCACAATCATGTTTGTAACAAAGGTGTTTAAATAAAAATATTTAAAAAAGAAAAGAAAAACCTTCCCCTGATTTTTCTTTTATTCTCTATCTCCCACTTAAAAAAAGAATACAATAGAAAGTCCAAGCAATAGAATTCAGCCATAGGAAAGTATCAGTGATATTGAAGAAAAGTACTATTCATGAAAATTGATGAAGTAGCTAAATAGAAAAGAATTTAAAATTCTTTTTTTTTGGTTTTTTGGGTCACACCCGTTTTGCCCCTGGCTTGTGGGGACCATATGGGGCGCCGGGGGATCGAACCGCGGTCCTTCCTTGGCTAGTGCTTACAAGGCAGACACCTTACCTCTAGCACCACCTCACTGGCCCCTAAAATTTTAATATATAGTAACAAGAGTAATAATATTTAAACAATAGGGATAAGAAAATTAATAAGGTAAATAGGGCAAAGAATATGTAATGGGAGCATGCCAACAACATGGCATGCATTGCAGCAAGGCAAGCATGTCCTACCCCACCCAAATAGGACCCAGCAAGACTTTGTCCTGTGAGTGACAGTGAGGTGTACATGCCCTACCCTACCTACATGGTGAGTGAGCCCAGCCCACATGGGACCCAGTGAGACCCCACCACATACATAACAGTAAGGCGAACATGTCCCAACCCACCAGTGCAACCATATGACTTGGCACCTACATGTATAAAAGTGGAGCAAGTGCATCTAGCACCACACTCACGAGACCCAGCAATTCCTGGCCCCATGCACAGAAGCAAGCTGTGCATGCCATACCCCTACTAGACCCTGAAAGAATCCACCAGGCCTGCATGGGACCTAGCGAAACTGTTGCAATGAGAATAGTGTGGCCACTTTGCTCCACTTCATAGCCTCTGACTTCTCCTAGCTAATCAACCCTAGCAAAACATGTAAAAACACCACACTGCTAAAATCACAATGGGGAAGTAAAGCAGAACATCACCATGCATAGGGAATGAAGATGGTAGCTCTGTAGACCTGACAAGTAATGGCCACCTATTATTCCTTGCCAATAAGAACATTAGAGAAAATATAAACAATGTTCAAAGAAGTCAGAGACCATGGAAGGAACAGAACAAATAAGGCTAGAGAGGATATCAAAGTAGAAATGACAAAATTTCAAGCTGAAATAACAGAATTGAGAAACTTGGTACGTGAAATGAAGTATCTCACTATAAGTCCTGACAAGCAGAACAAAAGCTCTTGAGGTCAGAATCAGTAAGCTGGAACATGAGATGCATAGAACCTCCATACAAGAGAAGAGGTTGGAAAGAGCCTTAAAATATATGAACAATTGATAGAAAAAATCCTCACAGCAAGCAAACATGTGGGAAAATAGAACTCTAGGTTAGGTTCAGTTGAAAAAAATAAAGGAACAGAAGAATCGTTGGAGACCTAGATTCAGGAAGAAAAAAAACACCATGAAGAATCAAGAGCAAAGATATCACTGCTGATGGTTTGCAAGAGCTAAAGAGTGCATACAACAACATCCTGGCTGACTGAAGAGTACCAGCTAAAGCAGATTAAAAAAGCAACCCAATAGTCACATTGAGGAAAATCACAGATAGAGATAGAATACTGAAAGTAGCAAGATCAAGAAGGAAATTACTTACAAGGAAACATCCTTAAAACTTACAGCAGATTTATTAGAAGAATACCTCCAGGCCTTTAGATAGTACATGGATATAGTGACAAACTCAATTAAATGAATGATTCTCCAAGATCATTTTACCCATCCATACTTACATTCAGGTTTGAAGGAAGATACACAACTTCATGGAAAACAACAGCTCAGAAACTTAACATACCTAAAACCAACTTTAACATAAGAACTGAAGTGTCTATGCAGACCACAATGCAGACCACACAAATACACCACACACCTACAAAGGCATAATGAAATTCATGGCAATTATTTCTAATGTAAATGATTAGAAGGCACTGCTTGGAAAAATTGATCCGAAAGCTGAATCCAAAATATTGTCGCCTCCAAGAATCAAATTTCAATAGCCAGAGCAAACAAACGCTTAAAGGTTAGAGGATAATTATTCAAGCAAACAATCCCCTTAAAAAGGCAGTGGTAGCCAAACATGTTTTTTCTTCCATTTTTCTTTTCTTTCTTTTTTACTCTCTCTTCTTTCTTTTTTTGGTAGTTGTCACCAATTTTTTTTCTCCCTTTCTTCTTATCCTTTTTATCTAAATGACGGTGGAATGGATGCAGTGAAAGATTTGTAATGCACTTTGGTCACAATAAAAATAAAAAAGGTTAATAGAGTTGGATATTTCTTTTTATTAATTTTTATTTTAAAAATTGCACAGAATTATTTACGGTACATAGTGACAATGAATGAAGGGCATTCCCACCACCAATGTTGTCCTCCCTCCACTCCTGTTTCCAGCATGTCTCTTATATCTCCCTCCTTCCCCCCCACCCCAGAATACTAGTGTAACTGGTCTCCACTTTACAGCTTGTTGTAGATTGGGTATCTATTCGGTTGTCACTGACTTTGGGTTTGGTGTTCCAGTCTGGTCATTTTTTATTTACACTACATGCTCATATGACTGGTTCTGGTATCATCCTTTTTCTCCCTCAACTTATGAGGTTGAATGACTTAAGTCATGCTATTCTGTTGGAGATAAAAAGGTTAAGGAAAAAAGAAGAAGAATTTGGTATCAACTACTAAAAAAATCACCGAATAATATCCACAAGAGTGAAAAAGAAAGAAAAAAGTGGAAGAAAAAAGAGAAGGAAAATAATATAAAAAGCAAACAGACAAAAGAAAATAAAACCAGAAAAAATGCTGGAGTAGCAGGGTTTGGTGTTACCCCACTTTTTTTTTGCATAGGCACAGTAAGTATTGGGAAAGGAAGGAAATTCCCGTGGCCTAAGAGAGTCAGGGTTTCACCACTCTTGAAGCATATTGTCATAGGAACAACCACTGAACCTATACCTTCTCATTGCCATATCCCAGGGGTTTTTTGTAGTGTCAGGAAACTTTCCTCTCGGTTGTGGATGAGAAAATAAGGCCACTGTATTTACTAATCTTGGTATTTAAGCAGGTCCTAGGACAAGGCCTAGGATAAAGTCTTTAAGGTTCTTGAGGTTCTGTTCCAATATTGTTGGTGTGTTCAGTTTTCTGTATCATGTGCTCCATGTTTTTGCTAGTTCCCTAAGCTGAAGTCTAGGAAATTATGGTTCCAACGGTTCTGCTAAGTTTCTGTAGTCAAAATTGGGCCTCTGTACTAAGAAATCTTGATTTTTGTAAGAGTCCTGGGCTATAGACTAAGGTAGGGTTTTCCTTAATGGTTTCAAGGTAAGTTCTGTCCAGTCATGGTTGTCAAAGTCGGTTTTCTGTAATTAGTGTTCTTATTTTTCATAGTTCAAAGGACGATACATCTTCTGATTTCCACTTAGTTTTAGGTGATGTGATAGAACCTCCTGGTCTTAAGTCAAGTTGTCATTTCCTCGCTGTCCTTGTTGTCATAGTAACACTGGCACAAGTATATCTCCCAGTGGAGCTTAGTTCCTGGTGTTGCTGCAGGGAGTTGTTTCATTTCTTCGTCTGGGATCTGGGACTTGAGAATGAACTAACACTGTCCAATCTTGTGGAGACTGAGTTGTATCCATCCACATGACATATGTCCGGGATGGGAGACACCCTTGTATAAAAAGTGTGAGTTCTTATCCTTAGAAGATAAGATCTTGTGTCTGAGTCTATGATTTCCCCTTATTTACTGTGCCTATACAAAAACATATGGTGAGTTGGATATTTCTTAACAATCAAGGTATATGTGCAATGAAAAGTCACACTCCTAAATATCTATGCACCCAATGAGGGGCCAGAAAAATATTTAAAACAATTGCTGATAGATTTGAAGAAAGATATCAATAAGAGTTGGGTGCAATTATAAGCAACACATTAATAGTAGAATTGAACACTGCCCTATCACGCATTAATAGGTCAATCTAGATAAAACAGATCAAGGGTATACCGGCTCTGAAGAAAGAAATGAAGAGAGATATTTAGTGTTTATATGAATAATATGTGCGTGATGTGTTTATGGAAGAAATGAAGCGGGTTGCTTAGTATATATATATTTATATATATATACACACGCATATATATACATATATTAAGTGGAGCGGCTCTCTTCATTTTTCCATATATATACTAAGTGGCCCTCTTTATTTCTTTCATGTATATGTATATATGTACTTAGTATATGTGTATATATATTAAGCGACTCTTCATACTTCCTTCAAAGTTAGTACACCCCTGGTCTGTTTTATTCCTTTATACACAAATATACACACACATATACATATATATATATATATATATATATATATACACACACACACATATGGTTCTTAATTCCCAGAAAACTATTCTTCCCCAGGGCACATGGAACATTCTCCAAAATAGACCCTATGTTGGGCCATAAAATATCCATCCATAAAATCAAGAGGATAGAATTGTTTCTGCCATCTTCTTAGACCATGATGAACTAAAAATAGAAGTGAATTACATACAGACAAGAAGAAACTATTTTAACACCTGGAAAATAAACAGGTCAGAGAGAAATTCTAAAAGAAAACTAAAAAAATTTCTGAAAACAAAGAGAATAAAGACAGAAATTATCAGAATTTGTGGAACACAGCAAAAGCATTATTAGGAGGAAAATTTATGACTTTGTAAGCATTCATCAGAAAGAAAAATTGGCCTACACTAATAACTTAATAGCACAGCTTAAAATTGGAAATGATCAACAATACAAAGAAAATAATAAAAACTAGAGGATAACAGAGGCAGGATGTCATCATCCACATCTGAGCAGAAAGTCTTCTGGCACCATAAAAAGACCTTGGGGTGTGCATAAGAGCGAGTATGGAGCCTGTTGTTCCCATGGCAGTATGCGTCATGGGCAGAGAAACCATGTATCTCGTAGGACAAGGGAACTCCCGTTCTAATTTCCCCTAATGCAAAAAAATAGAAACACAACTTTTTAAGAAGTTGCTGGTCTGTTTTTTCTTCTTTTTTCCTTCTTTTCTTGTTTTGCTTTAGATTTTGATTTTGATTTTTGTAGGGTTTTTTTTTTTTTGCTTTTGATTTGTTTCTTCATAGCTCATGGTTTTGGTTCATGGTTTACTTTTTTTCTTAATTATTTTCGTACTTTTTATTACTCCCTTATTGGTTTTTTGTTTGGCTTTGTTTTATCTTGTCTCTTTTTATCTTGTTTTGTTACTTTCTTAATTCTTTTTTCTTCTTTCTCCTTTCTTTTTTCAAAGGGATACTTACAGCACCTAGACAGACTCCTCCCATATTCCATCCTATATCTCCAATAGAGCAACATTACTGGAATCATCTTGATCAGCATCATAATTGGAGGGAACAAACCAGACAGTCATATGTCCATTTGGTGGAAATAAAAAATGATCAGACTCGAACATAAAATCCAAAGTCAACAACAATAGCAATGATATCCAATCTGCATCAATCTGTACATGAGGGAAACAGTTGCACTAGCATTACAGTGGGTAGAGCATGCTGGTAACAAGAGTGGGGAAGGAAACACAGGTGGTGGGAATGCCCCTCATTCATTACTACTATGTGCCTTATATATTACTGTGAAAGATTTGTAATTCATTTTGCCCACAATAAAAAATTAGAGCATATATCAATGAAATATAAACCCCAAAATCATAAAAATAATTAAAAATATTAAGATATAATAATATATAAAAATATTAAGATATTAAGATAAGCAAGAGTTGTTTTTTGAAAAAAATAAAACAATATCTATATAAAATATTAGCAAGACACAAAGAAAGAGAAATTTATTAAACAGAATCATAAATAAAAAGGGAATGCCACTACAGATAGATAGAAAAGAAAAAAATCAAGCTCTGACTGATAGCAGATGATATGATACTATACTTAAAATATCCTAAGATAGTGCCGGAGAGATAGTATGGAGGTAAGGCGTTTGCCTTTCAAGCAGAAGGTCATAGGTTCAAATCCCGGTGCCCCATATGGTTCCCCATGCCTGCCAGGAGCAATTTCTGAGCTGGAACCAGGAGTAACCCCTGAACACTGCCGGGTGTGACCCAAAACCACAAGAAAAATATCCTAAGACTTCACCTAAAAAACTTCTAGAAACAAAACATATGTATCATATAATGGCAAAGCTAAAAAATAATGGCCAACTATCCATGCTTTTCCATATATGTATAATGAAAGAGAAGAAAGGGACATTAAATATCACATTCACAATTGTGCCTCAAAATAAAATGTCTACCTGGAAGTCAATTTAACTAAGGAGATGAAAAACCTATACATAGAACACTAGAAAACACTGCTTCAAGAAATAAAAGGGTGCCGGAGAGATAGCACAGCGGTAGGGCGTTTGCCTTAGATACAGAATGACGGTGGTTCGAATCCAGGCATCCCATATGGTCCCCTGAGTCTGCCAGGAGCTGTTTCTGAGCATAGAACCAGGAGTAACCCCTGAGCGCTGCCAGGTGTGACCCAAAAATAAAAAAGAAAGAAAGAAGGAAGGAAGGAAGGAAGGAAGGAAGGAAGGAAGGAAGGAAGGAAGGAAGGAAGGAAGGAAGGAAGGAAGGAAGGAAGGAAGGAAGGAAGGAAGGAAAGAAGAAAGAAAA
>PVKC010024272.1:0-16957 GCA_004027635.1 Crocidura indochinensis | reverse complement strand
AACTGCGATCCGTCCTAGGTTAGCGCAGGCACCTTACCTCCAGCGCCACTGCCCGGCCCCCTCAGTATATTTCTTAAAAATTATATTTTAGGGGCCCGGGAGATAGCATGGAGGTAAGGCGTTTGCCTTTCATGCAAAAGGTCACCGGTTCGAATCCCGGTGCCCCATATGGTCCCCTGTGCCTGCCAGGAGCAATTTCTGAGCATGGAGCCAGGAGTAACCCCTGAGCACTGCCAGGTGTTACCCAAAAACCACACAAAAAAATTATATTTTAGTTTATTGTTTCAGTCTTATATGATATTAAAGGGGTTTTAAGAGACAAAAAGCATAAAGAAAGCTTTTCTTATTATTTTGTATGATTATTATTATTATTATATTATAATCATTATATCATTGAGGCATAGATATTCTTCCTAATTTGCCTTTAATTCATACATATACATTAAATATGTTCCTCAGAGAAATGTAGCCCTTGTAAGCATGAGTACCTAAATTTATCCCTGAGTTCTCTTTACATGTGCTAAGCACAGTCCTGAGACTCCTGGTGTTACAAATTAGCATGTGATTTCTGTCCCATGCTGTCAAGTATGTACAAGCACAACTAAAATACGTGAACCCTGATAATAACAGCAACTGAAAAGATATGGGAGTATACTGTAACAAGAAGTGTGACCCCTGGTAAGGGTGTGTACAAACAGCACAATGACATCTTGTGATTGTCAAACCAGAATAAGCCTACACAGCATAACTAAGGGAGTGCCACCATAGGCCAACCTGTGTTAGCCCTTCAGGTAAAGATGTCACCTGCTATCCATCCCCTGAACCTGGCAGCCATGTATGTAAGCACTACCACTTGGTGCATGAACATCAGAACCACGAAAGGATAACCAAGGGACAACAGCAACAGTGCAACCCTTAGACAAAAGTAGCACTAATATTATACGCATATATACATTATATATTTTTATATATAGTATATATTTATTATATATATTTGGTTTTGGGGCCACACCTCAATGCTCGGGGATTAATCCTGACTATGTGCTCAGAAATCGCTCCTGGCTTGGGGGACTATATGGGACTCCAAGGGGATCAAACCACAGTCAGTCCTAGGTCAGCCTCCTACAAGGCAAACGCCCTACCGCTGCACTATCACTCAAGCCCATAAGTAGCACTAATATTAAGTGAGCTGACAAAGTATCTATTCTAACTTCCTGTAATTTAAAAACTGACAAATGAGAGAATTATCCTATTTTTAAAGAATGCACGAAAAGAAATCATCAGTCAGGAAGTTATTCCATCAAGTCTAAATTCCTCTGGTGTAATTAATTTCCATTTTCATTACTGTGAACTTTTCCAATTGAGGATAAAAGAACAAGCTACCCATCATGTACAGAACAAATGACCACATCCTGTAAGGTGCATATATGTAGATATATAGTATATTAATGTATATATAATGTGCATATATGTAGATATATAGTATATTAATATATGACTCTCATGAACAACAAAGTGGGCCTCAATGGTGAAGGCAAGATGAGCAGGAAAATTAATAACTCCTCAAAATCTTTCATAGTAATGAAACTCTAACAAAAATAACTATTTTTATGTAAAGATCTCTGATAGAAGTAAAGAAATATGGATTTTGATTTTCACTTCACTCCCTTAGCATGCTTTTGTGGCATGGTTAACTATAAGCCAGATTGACTACCTACTATTAATAGGGCATTTTAATCAACTGTAATCATCCTTAGGAAATGTGCACAGGAGAGCTTATTATTATAATCATTCCCAAAATGATGGAAACTGTTTTCAAATGAGAACACACTCAGACTCAATAACATCAATTATTTTGCCTTTCTGCACACAACTAGTATGAAACAGGGCTACATTTTCATCTCTATTGATCTGCTATGCTTTGGCTATAATACAGGATTACTCCCTACTCTTCAGAGATTCAAGTTATACCCCCTTTGCTTTTATTACCTGTGTGAAACCTTGTAAAGCCAAAATTCTGAAAAGAATTTTAACAAAAAAACAAATATCAACAGCAACCCTTCAGTGTTTGCAATTTACGACCTGAGTAGAGAAAGTGACATTGCCAAGCCCCTACCCCAGGATCTACTCTCTATATTGACTCTATATTTATTATATAGGTAAATGTTACCTATCCCATGTTATATGGGATATGTTCCTGTTATTTTTAGGCTTTCTGTGGGGTTTTTTTGGTATGATTCTCTAGTCTAGGCTATTTGAGAAACTGAAAATGATCAGTTTTTATTTCATGTGATTTCATAACCATTGCTTCTTTTCCTTACGACAATTCAGCTTTTGAAAGAATTCTCTAATTTGGGATAGCGGGGAGGGGAGAGGATCTTTACACCATGTTCTTTGAGTTCTTCAAGTTTTAATGTGATAGAGGCTATGAAAGAAGAAAAACTCTGAAGGCAGGGGTGAGGTTCCACATTGAAGTCTCCACATCATTAACTGTTAAGATTGCATGAGTCATTATATGAAGATAAATCTCTTTGTTTCTACACTAAAAATGAAATTATTCAGATATAAGGAAGCAATACTTGACATTTCATTATACATGAATTGGTTTTTAAAGATAGACGTTGAATCTCTTACTTTACCTAAAGAAATAAGAAATATTCCCAATTATCTGGAATGTTGGGGCTGAAGAAGTAGTACAGCATTTAACGTTCTTGCATCTGACCCTGTTTGATATTCAGCTCCATGTATGTTTTCCTAAACACTGCCCAAAGTGATGCAAAGACATAAAGTCAAGATTAAGCCCTATGCTGAGTGTAACTCAAAACCAAGAAAAGATAATATAAAACAAACTAAACATTGCCTTTGAATTTTATATCTATCCCTATCTGAAATAAAGACATCCTCTAGATGGGACCTCCAAGCGTTGACCGGTCTGAACAACAATGATTCCTAGTCCTTTCTACAGAAAACTGTTGCTTTTCTACCCTTCATTCCTTTCTTTTTCTTCCCTTCTTCCTTCATTCACTGTTTCCCCTTTTGTCTTTCTTTTTAAAATTGCAAGCCTATCACACATTTAATGAAGAGAGATCAAACAATAGAGGCAGGCATAAAGAAAGTAAACATGATTGACACATTTGCACCTCTCACTTACCAAGGGATAATTGCTGATAGTACTTTGGTGTGCAAGGCATTTTTTTAACCCAGTTTATAAAGACAAAGGAAAGAGAGAAGACAGAGAATAGAGCGAGCTCTTTTGACAAAACTGGGATTATATTGTAAATGTTCTGTCACCTGCTCCTTTCACACAAAATTCATAGAAAAAATCATATGCTCTCTTGTAACAGTTGCATAGTGTTTATTAACATAAATGTGCAATAATTTATTAACCATTTCCCTGTCAATACTCATGTGAACTTTCTAAATATTTTTCTTGTTCCAAATCATGCTATAAAAATCATCACCTGATTTTTTTTTTTCAGTTTGAGGGTAACTCTCAGGGTAGTGCTCAGCAATCACTCCTAGAAGTGCTCAGGGGACCAGATGTGGCTCCAGCTATCGAACTATGGTTGACTACATTCAAGGGAAGAATCTTAATCCCTGTGCTCTATCTCCAGCTTTGCCTGTTTCTCTTCCTGCCTTAATAGGAATGTATCTAGAGACAGTTTTCTATAAGGAAACTAATAGGTCAAACAGCCACTAGTTTTGATAAGACTTCTCAATTGATCATTCAAAGTCACCAGAAAATTATACCAGTTATTATATTTAATTTCTTCTGTCACAATACAAGGGAATAGAAATGATGAATAGAGACTACAGAAATGCTTCAGATTTACTGTTTTAAGGCATTTTCCATGGCTTTCTATAAATATGTAGTGAATTTATTTCTTTATCTCATGGAGAAGAAAAAGTGGCAAATATGAGGCTTCTTTATTTCTAGGCTTTTTATTACTTTCCTTTATAAGAGCAATTTTAGACTGAGAATAAAATGAAAAGATTTCCACATGCAGTCACCCCTAATATCATCATACCCCACCGCAGTGATGGACTTACATCAATACTTATTAAATACACCTGTAATTTACTTTAGGGTTCACTTTTGAAAATAAGTTTGGACACGGTATGCTTTTTGTTATGGTTTTTCAGACTATTTTCACTGCCCTACTAGTACTCTGAGTGCTTCCTGTCCCTGACACTGGGCACACAACAATCTTTTCATTTTTTAGATAATTTTGCCTATTTTTTTTTCAGAATATAATATAGATAGACTGATACAGTATGTAGTCATTTTCAAACTGATTTTTCTTTTTTTTGTTTTTGTTTTTGTTTTTGGATCACACCCAGCAGTGCTCAGAGGTTACTGCTGACTATGCGCTCAGAAATCACTCCTGGCAGGGTTGGGACCATATAGGATACCAGGAATCGAACCAGTGTTCATCCTGAGTTGGATGCTTGCAAGGCAAACGCCCTACCACTGTGCTATCTCTCCAGTCCTTCTGACTGACTTTTCATTTAACAATATGCATTTAATTGTTCTGAGTTTTAGTCATTCTAAAAAATGCAAAGATGTAGCAAGTTGTTTTAATTAGCTCTTCCCTGAAGACATCTGATATTGGGAATCTTTTCATATACTTCTATTTCATCTTCTCCTTTAGTGGTGATCTATTAAGATCTTTGGCCCATTGCTTATATTTAGTTGCCTACTTGTTTTCTTCCTTTTATCCTCTCTTTTTCTCTCAATACTTTAAAGATCATTATCAGTATTCTTTATTCCGTCCTTTGATCTGAATTTGTAGTTGCTTTCATTTCCTTTGTGTAAAAAGTTTCCTTTGTATATCTTTCTTTTGTTTCTTTGTTTTTGTTTTTGGGTCACTCCCAGCAGCGCTCAGGGGTTTCTCCTGTCTCTACGCTCAGAAATCGCTCCTGGCAGGCTCTGGGGGCCATATGGGATGCTGGGATTCGAACCTCCATCCTTCTGCATGCAAGGCAAACAAACGCCTTACCTCCAAGTTATCTCTCCGGCCCTCCTTTGTATATCTTTAATATATCAGACTTTACCTTTATCTGTGAAGGTCTTTTTTTGATGAATATAGAGTTCCAAATAATTGAATTTATTGTTCAACACTTTTTGGGGGTGGGACCACACCCGGTGACGCTCAGGGGTTACTCCTGGCTATGCACTCAGAAATTGCTCCTGGCTTGGGGAACCATATGGGATGCTGGGGGATGGAACCGCGATCCGTCCTAGGCTAACTAGGCTAGCGCGTGCAAGTCAGTCTCCTTAAGGGTTGTGCACAGCTCCAGTCCCATTAAGTTAAAGTTAAACACTTTAACTTAGTCCCTTGGTTAGCTCTCTCTACCCTTTCTGTTGAAAATTGAGAATTATCCTTATTACTGTCTTTTTATGCAATATCTTCTCCCTCTGAAAGCTTTTCAAAACTTTTTCATTGTCAGTGATTTTCAGAAATATGACTAATCTGTGTTTAGATATGGCTTTCTTTATATTTATTTTGTTTGAGATTTGTTGAGTTGCTTGGATTTGTACCTCAATGTTTCCTTCAAATTTGGGAAATTTCAATTTTTTGGCACCTTATTTTTCCTTTCATTTTTTCTCCCTTCTAAGAAACCCAACTAAATGCACAATGTTTGATAATTTCTACTGTACTCAGAATTTTGTTTTGTTTTGTTTTTTTGTTTTTTGTTTGGTAACACCCGGTGATGCTCAGGGTTACTCCAGGCTCTGCACTCAGAAATCGCTCCTGGTAGGCTCAGGGGACCTTATGGGATACTGGGATTCGAATCACTGTCCTTCTGCTTGCAAGGCAAATACCCTACCTCCATTCTATCTCTCCGGCCACTGTACTCAGAATTTATATTCTTTTTTTTTTCTCTGTGATTCAGATTTTTAGTTTTTATTGATGACTAAAAATAATTTATTTTATATTGCTCTTATTCTCTTGGTTAAATTTTATTTTAAATGCTGTGCTATTGGGACCATAGAGATAAGACAGTGGGTAGGAGGTTGGTTTGCTTCCAGACATCTCAAACAGGTTATATCACTGGCATCTCATATGGTATCTCAATAATATAGAAATTATTTCTGAGTGAAGATCTAGGAATATACCCTGAGCACTGAATGGTTTGGCCCAAAGGAAAAAAATATTGTGCTATTACCTTCTAGAATTTCCTTTGCTTATTAGTTTTGTTTTTTTTTATCCCACCTATCTGTTCCTATTATTGGATCATATTATCCAATTACTTATTTTAAAAAATTCTAGCTGCATTAAAGTTGTAACATTTGAGTCATCTGCATCATTGTTCTTGATTTTTCATATATCTAGTCATATATGCATAAAACATTGTAGTGGACACATTATGCACCAAGTTTTGTGGGGGGTTTTCTCAAAAAAAAAAAAAAACCCTTGAATTTCGTTTTATGTGGTAGTTAACTTATTGGACAATTACCTAAACTTGTAGAGGATTATTATTTTTTTTGTTGGATTATTATTTTTTTTAAGATTTCATGAGGTTCTATGTAAGTATTGTCAATAGTCTTAGGGCAAATCTTTTAAAACTAATACCTAATCTTTACATCTAAGGTATGCATTTTTAAGTACTAAAGTAGAAATCTTGAAAACATATCAATTGTTTCACACTTGGCAGGACTCAAACATGAAATTGTGCCCTGTGTACTAGACAGTAACTGACATCTCTGTTCTTTTTTTCCCATTTGACATTTGTAGTTTTCCACTGAAATCCTTGAACTCTCCCCTTTATGTACATAGTTTAGCAGCCAGCTAAGAATTTGAGAAGATGATAGAAGCAAATTTGGAGTACTTCTCCCTATGAGGTCCCTCTTTCCAATAATTTTTTTTACTATTTCCTATTTTTGTTTTTTATTTAAACACCATGAATGGTTACAAGGTTGTTCATGATACATTTTTTTTCACAAAGTTGTTTATGATTGAGTTACAATCATACAATGTAGAAGATTCTTCTAAACATCATCTTCCATATTCTTAGATCATTAATATTGTGGTTTCTACTTAAATTTAGTCATCTTATTTATACAAATTGCCTTACAGGATCCTCTAGTAAAATCCTTAAGCATATTGATCTTCAGGAATGTGCCTCCTTATTCCAATCCAATTCTTTTCAGTTTCTATCCGTTTTCTGCCATAAATATAATTAATTCAAATTTTTCTCTTCAGTGCACTGAAATAGTTGTCTTTTAAAAATTTGTTCAGTTTATCATTGATATTTATAAAAAGGGTCATCAGATAAAAGACATTAACCAAGGCCAAAATCAAGACAAACAGAAGGAATTTTGCATTTGTTGTCATTTATGTAAAAACTGCTTTCTTTGCTGCTAATGGCAAAGATGGCAGTATTTTGAAATTTGGTCATAAGCCTTACATTTCACAGGACTGGTTTCTACTTCAAAGCCACATTGAATGCTAATAAAAATTAATTTGTACAGATTTTGAGAATTTCAACTGAAAATAGAAACTTAGAACCTCAACTTTTTAAAAATCTCTTCAGCCTTATAGCTATGCTAAATGGTCTCCCAGTTTTGCAAATAGTCTTTTTAAATCATCCTCATAATTGACCATTTCTGAGAGTAAGAGAAACTTCTTAACTAAACTTCTTAAGAAACTTCTTTAGTGAACTTTATTGGGTATACTGCACAAATTAAGAGGAAAAGAGCCAGATGGAAAATTTTAGTGAGCCAAGAAGTGTAGGGTATTTATTGTGTAGAATATACTTTAGAGATTCCCTGTTGGATAGCCCATACCATGAGAGTTCCGGGTGGGTGCCATGCCACACAGGAAACAATTGCAGCTTGCCCCTGGGAGTAAGCCAAAGAGCGAACAAATTCAGTGTGCATTGAAATGCTTCATCAACAAGCCTTCTGAAGGGCCTGCCCTCTCTGCTGGGTCACTGACCTTTATAAGTGCACAGTCATGGCCACCGCCTGACAGGCATGAAAAGAAGACAGACAATGGACTAGAAGGAGACATGCACAGAGGGGGAAAATGCACTCATTCAAGGGATTTACTGGTCAGAGATGTCATGTCTTATGTCCAGCTCCAGAATGCAATTGCCTGTATTTAAAACATGCCTATCAGGCTGAATGAATATAAGAAATTATTATTATCAACATTAGAATACCCCTGAGAGTCTGGATCAATTTTGAAGCAGTACATAACAAATAGAAAGTTGTTTTTTTACTATAAAAATCTCACCAAAGTTTAAAAGCTTTAGATCATTAAAATTGATTGGAGTGTCGTACAACTTGATTTCAAAGGCATTCCAGACTTTGGAGACAGCATCATACATTGGCTTGCAAGCAGAACAAAAAAAAAAAAAAAAGGAATTTTTGTTCTCAGTGTCACAAAGTAGCTACGTAACCTTTGGCCACTTGTGTTAAACCATCATCCTCCAATTGATAGCAAGTAGGTGCTCTCATAACACAATCATCCTGATCTGTTTCCCTGAACTTTAAGACATCTATGTTTGTTACATTTTTTGCATTCTTAATTTATAGAGCTTCTTTTACAGAAAGTTTAAAATTTCTGTTAACACAATAATTTTCAAAATGAGCTCCTGGAGCCTTAAAATGTTCCCTAAAATATAAGATACCCTAATATTATGTCACATATTAAAATTCCATGCAAACTTTTAAAATTCTAATTAGGAGTCCTTACAAAGGAGAAAACTATTGGAAACACATTCTAAAAATTTTCCTTCTATCTATACAGTTTTGTTTCTTTAATAAAAAGAAAAACAATATTTGTAGTTTTTATTAGTAAGTATTTTTAGTTTTTCTTATCAAGTGATATCAAATTACAAATATTTCCTAATGATTTTTTATCAAATGCTACTCTGATAAAAAGTATAATGTACTAGTTATACATTTGGAAATACACATGTATTCTGAGAAGCCTAAACTAGAGTGAGAATAAACCCAGATTACATGCTCACTCATTCCCACAGAATAAAAATCGGTTCATACAATTCTGTCTTGAAGTCTCATTATTCTCATATGGTTATATTGTCTACAATATCTCAAAAATAGCATCTTGACTATCATCATTCCATTCTTACATACTGAGCAACCATCTTGATTCTTTGAAGATCTTTTAATTACCAGATGATCATGGATAACTGATTATTAACACTAAATCTAATATAATTAGCTGCCTATATCTACAGAAAGAGTCAGCCAATAATGTTGCATTTCAAAACCAAACACAAATGCTCTTTATTATTAATCTTTGTTACTACTCCCTTAAAGTGCCGCTACTCCTTAGGTAATTTAAAGAGATGAAGAATGATCTATAAGTGGGGTCCTGAGTTTACCACATGTAACTAATATTTATAGGAGTTTTTATTTGAGAATCCACTCCCATATGTGGTAGTAATTACTTTTATCCCCACTTTGCAAATGTAAAGGAATGTAATCTTGGAAAAGATGACATCAAAGTTCATTTTAAGGTATAAGTAATTGCCCATTACACTTGGAGATTAAACTGTGACAGAACAGAAGTATCTGATAAAATGTTAAGATGAAAGAGTTGTTGGTTTTCTAGAGGAACAGAATGATATAGCCTATGTGACTAGACTAAGTGATCTGGGCGGGGAGCTTCCAGAAACACTGGAACAGTGTTCAATATACTAACTCCCAGAAAGCAAAGATGGTAGACTAACCTCGAAGACTATAATTCTGTTGTATAAGAACTCAGCTACCCTTTATATGGACAGAATATTCTATACAACCACACTGAACATGTTGCACAGTTAAGTTTGGGGGCTTTATCTTTAGTTCTATGATTTCTCTATGTATTTCAAAATATTTGTTTCCTGCTGGGGAAGAAGGGCGGTCACATAAATATATTAGAAATGACTGTTAGGATTCTGAGGGAAGTGAATATACTCACCCCACCCACTTCAAGAGAACTTCCTAACTTCCTGTGTGAGGTGGGATTTGAGTCATATTAATTTGTCCCAGACCACACCAAAATTAAGCCGTTCAAGTCTGAAACATTCCCTGAATTCAGTTGTGAGAAGTTATTTGGTCAGCCATATTATGGATTCATATTTTACTCCTCTCCCAAGAAGGTCTGGGTGTCCTTATAAGGGAGAAGGCCTCTGTTCCCACAGCGGCCGAAGCTAAATAAATACTCTCTCACAGTCAATGCAGAGGTAACTTTTTTTTAATGGATTAAAAAAAAAAAAAAAGGAGTTCTGAGAGTCCATCACTGTTTCAGCATCCCCATTCAGAGAAGGGCTTTTGTCCCTCTCTCAGTGGGAGCTGCCATTTTAATGGGGCCTCCAGCGGGGTCTAGTTTGATGATGTGAAGTAGGCCTGGAAGAATTGAGGAATTTTTTTTTAAATTTAGATTTTGGTTAATTTAACCATCCTGGATTTCAATTGAACTGAAATTTAAAAGTGGATCCACTCTAAATGTTCCTACAAAGTGGCTGCCAGATGATTTCAGCCATTTCTCATTTCTGAATGTATCTTACGTAAAAACAAATCCCTTCAAGTTCTAAAAGGCGTTCCCCACCCCTCCCCCATCCATTCTCAAAGAAGAAAATGAGGAGAATTCCCTCTTTTAAAATGTGCTTACAGATACATGCATAACTGGACACAAACATGCCTTCCTAATTGCAAGATGAAAGCAACACCCAAAATTGCTGATTGGTGATGCCAAGCCAGAACTAGGATGGCTTTGCGGTAATTTGGGGGTTTCTCTCTGGCCTGCATCAGCACACAAAGGCACAAGGAGTAGTCTCCACCCCGAGCTTTGGGATTGCCAAAGGGACTCCTCAAGCCACTGCTCCACAGGGAGGTCCGAAGTTCTGCTGCACACTTTCTAGGTAGCCAGGCTGAAGTCCGAAAAGTCAAAATGGTCGCTTTGGGCAGGCCCTGGATTCGGAGAGCTCTGCCCGGCCCTCCTCCTAGGCCTTCACGGCCACGCGGCCACACACTGGCTGTGCCTGGCAGCTGAACGCCCTGATGCCAACCGCTGGAATGTGTTTTAAGTTCTTGCTTCCCTGCCCAGGGAGCCTGGCAGAGTAGACGTTTCCCTGGCCTGGCAGGCTCTGGGCTTCTGTAGCAGGGACACTGATGTGCGATCAGTTTACAGATGAGCTGGTCACCCTTCTGGGAACTGTTTGCCTGCACAAATTCCAGGCCGCTCACCCTGCACACCTTTTCAGGGGCAGGAACTCTAGGTTCTCCAATCTAAATTTCTTTAGTAAATGCCTGACTATGTGGAGAGACCTACAATACTCCAAATGCCCAAGCATTCTTCTGTCCTTCATGCATGAGAGAGAGAGAGAGAGAGAGAGAGAGAGAGAGAGAGAGAGAGAGAGAGAGAGAGAGAGAGAGTAAACTCACACATGTGAGTTCATAATTGTGATGAATATTTGAGAAAGAGGGTGAAAGACCTAATCCTGATTAGTAGCTGAAAAGGCAAATATCTAGAAAGGCAAATATCACAGCAGGCCCATGTAGGTTGTTCGATGAATCCATCATTGAGTCACTTTCATGAAGAAATCTTATAGGAAGGTAAAGAGTAAACAAGAAAGCAGCTCCTTAAGTTGACGGTTTGTGTACTGTGGTTTTGAGAGTGGAGAAGGTGGGGAAGCTACATACATAAAATAATTTGCGGAGGGGGGGTCACACCGATGGCGCTCAGGGGTTATTTCTGACTCTGCGCTCAGAAATCGCTCCTGGCTGGCTCGGGGGACCGTATGAGATGCCGGGAATCGAACTGGGGTCCCTCCTGTGTTGGCCGAATGCAAGGCAAACGCTCTACCTCTGTGCTATCACTCGGGCCCCATATAAAGTTCTACTTTGTGTTTTGAGCAATAATTGTTTTGTCCAGAGCTGCGAGTGTGGTAATGAAAAAAAAATTGGTCTGGAACTGAGATTCTCAGAAGAGATTACAAATATCGTACAATCTTACTAATTTTAACAGCTCACAATTCTTTTATGAGAACATTCCACTTGCTCTCTTCTATACATTTTTAGTTGAAAACTCTGTAGTCCACCTGTTTTGATTTCTATATCAAGTATTTTCTTTGAATTATTTTTACAATCACACATACCTTCAGTATTCATTCACTTACAAGCTGTATTAAATACATTTAGAAACAATGAAAGGATACTCTCACACTTTTAGCACAAAGGAGTGGTGTTTCTATTGCAAAATATTGTCTGATTAAATCCTTCCTGTTGAATGACTAACCTCCAGGATGAAGCCATGTTTTCTATTTAAGCATAGAAAGTCATGGTTCATTCACTTATTCTTGAGTTTAAAGGAAATATCCTATTTAGAATATTGTCACTAAAGACTCATATCTTACTCATTTCCAGATTAATTTCCTAGTCATCATTAAGATTGAATGCTGCAGTCTGTGTCATTGCCCTCATCTTGTTTCAACAAATTATGTTTTACTTGGTCAGTTTCCTTTCTTTTCCATGTATTGGCATAAGGAATAATTGGAATCTTTAACTAAGTTCTAAACCACTCTCAAATTGGTATCTCCCTATTTCTTTTATTCTTGATTTCTAAATGATGTGATACTTTAGGCAACAAAATAAGAAAACTAAAGCTTGATGAAAAAGTCATGATTCATTCATTTAATTTCTTCCAGATGCATCATTCTTTCATTTTCTTTTTTAATGTTCCTTCTTTGCACAGTTGAATGATTAATTAAAAACAAAATCTCACCCCATACATGTTAAAATAACAAAACAGAGAGATTGGACTACTAGCTTTGCATGTGTGAGACCCTGGTTTTAGTTAATCCCTGGTACAGAAAAAAATAATAAAAATTAATTAAGAGATTATTAATATACTTCAATGCAATGCAGGATCCAATGGAATCAGTAATTGCAGGGAAAATAGATTTTGTTCTACTATAAAGGCCAATAATTTACTCTCTTTTTTTTTGAAGGACCCTATGAATAAAAGTCAAAAAATATCAATCTTTATAGTTATAATTAAAAACTCAAAATAATGTTATATATAATGAACCATGGTAGGCATAGTAGATCCTTACACCAAAGAATAAGGTCTGAAAATATTCTGAGTCTCATTAGAACCTCCTCTCCAAGACAAACAAATTCAGGATGTAATAATTGGTTAATGTGAAAGGTGTCCAACCAATGTTCCACTTTAGACTCTTAACCAATCACCAATGGCTAAAAATGAAGACAGTTGTATTAACAGTAAAAAATGATAAATTATTTCATTTTATTTATTTTTGGTTCTCTCAGGCAGTGCCCTGAGGCCTGGGATTTCCACCCAGTGATTTCTGGCCAACAGGACCAGTTAGCTTTTCATCGTAAGGATCTGAGGATGCAATTCTGTTCGTGTTCTGTGGTAGCAGGGAATAATTGAGTCATCCTGCAATGCTAGGGTCCTTCAGAGGCACATTCAAAGGTGCTCACTGATCTTCTGATGCTAAGAATTGAATCTGGTCATACTTTAGTGATATACATTTTTAAAGAAATGTGATATTGTGCAAGCTTCGGTAGCATATATACTAAAATTAGAATGATACAGAAATTAGCATGGCCCCTGGGCAAGGATGACATACAAATTCGTGAAGTGTTCAATATTAAAAAAAAAAGAAACAAACAAAAAAGAAATGTGATATTGTGCTCTTAAACCATACGCAGTCCTGTAAATCAACATTATCACAGTCAACAACAAACAAATACAACTGAGATTAGCAGTAAGTCTTTGATTACATCATGACACCACTTTAAACATAAATTTGGGGCCAGAAGGCTAGTCTGAGGGCTCATGTGTTCAACTTGTAAGTTGGCATCCAGGTTCAATTTGGCAGCACTGCCTGTGACTTCCTGAAAACCACCAGGAGTGATCACAGAGAACAAAGACAAAAAAAGATAATCTAAGCACTACCAGGTGTAGCTCAGAAATCCCAAAGCAATACAGAAATCCTTGCTGTAAATATATGTGTGTACTATAGAAGCATGTTCATGTATATGTTGAATATCAATATTGTTTATTAGAGAAGATGTGTAGTAATCACTAAAATGTCTCTGCAATATAAAGAAAGGCACCTTTGCCTTTTTATTTCAGATTTATAGTGATAGGAGTATGTCCTGGCTGGGTTTGCTTTCAGGAAGGGCTTGAGGGCAAATTCTTCACATGCCACTTACTGCATCCTAATGGTCACAGCTGAACATCTTAAGCAAATAAAACCCCAAGATTGGAGGGCAGTCACACAAATCATTTTACAAACCAGATCCAAATGGTGACCCAAGTTTAGGTATATTTTTTCTTTTCCCCATCCCAGGGGTGATTTTGTAGTTATTGCCTTTACCCACTCTCTTTTTATCCTAGTCTTATTCTCCTTAATAACACTCACAGCAGTGCACAGTAACTATCGGTTACTATCAGTTAGCAGTAGCAGTAACTATCAGATACTTTTCTGCTTTGTAGACCTTTTTCTCATGGCCGGTCCATCCTACTGAAAAGGACTAATTACTACATCTCATAAATTCTTCCATCAGTAGCCATTTTTTTTTTAGATACTTACTCTTGAAACGGCCTCCAAGGATCAACTCCAACTTTGTATTATTTCTTTCAGCATGGATTTGTGGCTCAAGTGAAGAGTTTTTACCTATAGGTTATCTTAGTCTTCATCTCCTAAATCACATAAAAGATAGATTCCTTTTCTTAGAATCATGAGTAACAAATCATGGGTTATTTTTAGATGCTTAATTAATATTCATTTAAGAATATATAATCGGGGCCCGGGAGATAGCATGGAGGTAAGGCGTTTGCCTTTCATGCAAAAGGTCATAGGTTCGAATCCCGGTGCCCCATATGGTCCCCCGTGCCTGCCAGGAGCAATTTCTGAGCATGGAGCCAGGAGTAACCCCTGAGCACTGCTGGGTGTGACCCCCCCCCAAAAAAAATATATATATAATCATATGGTAATAGGATATGATAGCCTATAATAGCTACTATTTATTAAAGGCATGCTCTTTGGTGAGTAACATAGAAGGATTTTCACACTGAATTCTTACCACATATCTACATGTTACTATCATCACAATCAGATGCATCTTTATTTAACAAATAGCTGCAGAAATTGGATAAGTAGCTTGTCCAGATGTACAAAAAGTTGGGTTTCAAACTCCATTCATTGGATTCCAGAGAATATTATCTTAGGCATGTCCAAAGGAAATGAAAAGTACTTTTGGCCAGCAACACTCTGATACTTTGTTTTCCACTTTTCCAATTCCTAGACAATGTTCACATCTTTCAAGAAGATCACCTGTGATAGTCACATTGACTTTTCAGATTTTAAATATATTTACATTATATAATATATATACACACACATATATATATATATATATATATATATATATATATATAAACGGTACTAATTTTTTTTTTTTTGGTTTTTGGGTCACACCCGGCAGTGCTTAGGGGTAATTCCTGACTCTGCACTCAGAAATCACCCCTGGCAAGCATGGAGGACCATATGGGATGCCAGGTTTCGAACCACCATCCTTCTGGATGCAAGGCAAATGCTCTACCTCCAGGTTATCTCCCCTGCCCCAACAGGACTAATTTTTTTTTCCCGCCGCCCCCCAACAGGACTAATTTTTAAAAGACAAAACCAACTAGTTTATTCACTGGAGAGAAAAGAAAATTAACTTATTATATGTAATACTTGAAAACAAATTTTAATATATTCAAGGTTCATTCAAAATTTGAAACTATTTTAGTTTGTATGTGAGTTAGGTAAATATAGTGTATGACATTTTTTGTAAACAGTATCTCTCAGAGATACTGTTGTCTCTGATATTTCAAAAATTCTCATTATATTTTGCATCTACATATCTACTTAATTTGTTTATTATTTTATTTTATTTTTGTTGTTGTTGTTGTTGCCTTACCTCCATGCTATCTCCCGGGCTCCGTTTTTTTAAATTTTTTTTTTTTTGGTTTTTGGGTCACACCCGGCAGTGCTCAGGGGTTACTCCTGGCTCCATGCTCAGAAATTGCTCCTGACAGGCACGGGGGACCATATGGGGCACCGGGATTCGAACTGATGACCTTTTGCATGAAAGGCAAATGCCTTACCTCCATGCTATCTCCCGGGCATTATTTTTATTTTGAAGGTATATAATAGGCAGTACTCAGGGTTTATTCCTGGCTTTGTGTTCAGGGGTCATTCTCAGTGATACTTGGGGTGGGGATAATACTTGATGTCATGATGTGCTGGCTGTATACAAACCAAGTGCTTTCACCCTTAAACTGTATGTCTGGCCCTTGGAAGATCTATAATGCATTTAATATTTCTGACTAAAGGAAGTCTCAAAACAATGTTTACTTTGATGACAATATGTTAAAGAATTCGATGTTTATTTGCAGGGAATAGCTAGCAAAGTAACACAATTCTTCAGTAGCCTTATGACACTGCTAATCTGCTTCCCTGCTACTTAACTATGTTGAAATTATTTCTGTCTTTACTATAGGTTAGCTTTACCTTAGATTTAGTTAGTAGGTCAGTGGTCGGCAACCTTTTTTTTCAACTGAGTCAAATCTCGCCAAAACCACGATTGAAATTTATTTTGAGAGCCACATTTTTAAAACCGAAAATACATAGGATGGTACACTGTTTTTAGTTTCAATAAGTTTTTATTGAGAATATTCTGAATGCAAGTATCCACAAGGGTCAGGAGAATACAAATAAAACAAAAGATTTAGAATGATATTATTTATCAATAACGTTAAATTTCATAAAATTTGCCTTACAATGTAGAGAAAATTACATCTTGACAATGACTGACAAAGTCACAAACACTAATGTGAACATTGGCCTTGCATTTCCTTGGAAAGTTTGAGTAAGTCAGGTTTGTACGTTGTTTTTTTTTTTTTTTTTTTTTTTTTTT
>PVKC010024271.1:0-16936 GCA_004027635.1 Crocidura indochinensis | reverse complement strand
TGCCGGGTGTGACCCAAAAACCACACACACACACACAAAAAAGGGTCTCATAAAAAGATAATAAAAAAAATAAAAGGGTCTCATGTTGACGGTGATAATAAAGCAGGGAGGGCATTTGCCTTGCATGCAGTCAACCTGGGTTCAATGCCCAGCACCCAATATGATTTCCTGAGCTCCACTAGGAATGATCCTTGACTACAGAGCCAGGAGTAAGCCTTGAGTAAAGCTGGGTGTGGCTACCCAAACAAAAAATAAATAAAATAGTCTCACAGAACTGGAGTGATAATACAGCAGGTATTACGTACTGCACACAGCCAATCTAGATCAAATTCCAGCCCCTTCCTCCCCACACCCCACCAGGAAGGAGTGAGTCCTGAGCATTTCTGGGTGTGGACCCCAAATTAAGCAAAGTGATCTCCCATTTTGACCTCCAAGAGAAATCCCTGTTTTGAGAGATTTATGGAGAGTAGCTCCTGCTTGTAGAAAGAGTTGGAGACCCTGGGGGGCGAAGGGGGGGGGGGAACTGGGCTGGAGGCACGCAAGGAAGAAGGAAACCTCTGCCTTCCCCTGGGGAGCAGCAGGGCCCCAGCCAGCCCTCTGCACCCGCACCCGAGGCTTGCCTCACCTCATATTCCTGCAGGGATGCGTAGTGCTGGGCCACTCGAGGGTAGTACTTGGACGCTGTGTTCCGGTCCTGCAGATCCAGGATGTAAATCGCCTTCTTCCACTGGCGGGCACCCAGGGCCGCCTCAATCGCCTTAATGGAGCACCTGGCACGGCGGATGCAGGAGGAGTCACCTCCCCACTCAGGCTCCATTGGGTCATCTCTTGTGGGCCCGGGGCCTGCCTGTCCTCATCTGTCTCCTTGCACCCCATCCTGGCCCACCTGGCTTCGATGTAGTGGTTAATGGCCGCATCCAGCTGCTTCTGCTGCACCAGGTGGTCACCCCAGGCCTCCTCCAGGCGCACCACCTCCCCGGGGAAGGCCACTCGAGCCAGCTCCACCGCTGCCAGGGACAGAGAGGGTAAGGGGGAAGGGAAAGGATATGGACAATAAATTCTGGGTGAAGGGGCTGAGGCGCAGGAGGGCCTGGAAACACTCCCCATCTCAGATCAGTGCTGAGGACTGGGAAGAGTTTTGGGGGGTGGAACTGGACCAAGAGTACAAAGGGGAGGGCATTTGCCTTAACCGAGGATGAATCCCCGGCATCCCATATGGTCCTTTTTTTGGGGGAGGGGGAGTCACACCCGGTGACATTCAGGGGTTACTTCTGGCTCTGCACTCAGAAATCGCTCCTGGTAGGCACGGGAGACCATGTGGGATGCCGGGATTTGAACCACTGTTTGTCCTGGGCATGCACATCAAATGTCCTACATCGGTGATATAGTCAAATGCCCTTCCACGGCACTATCTCTCCGGCTCCCATATGGTCCCTTGAATAACTCTAGGAGTGACTCCTGAGTGCAGAGCCAGAATAACCTCTGAATGCTGCCGGGTATGGCCCCAAACCAAACAAAGTATGTGGGGGTTTGAGGGAGGGAGGCACCTTTCATGAACGCGCTGCCTTTACAGTAGCACTCCAGGGCCCGCTGTGGATTTCGGATCTTCTCAAAGAGATCGCCTGCCTGTCAGACAAAACGGATGACAGTGTGTGGGCCCGAGACTCCATTGTGGCCCCTTTCCCTTACCCTGACAGTGGCGGTGGGCCAGGCTGGGCTCAGTACCCGCTCATACAGCTCGCTCTTGATGAGGGCAGAGGTGATGCGCTCCACCAGCTCCGAGTTGGCTAGCAGCTCCTCGCGGGAGAGCACCAGCCTCGCGGCTCTGGCAGGGAGCCCGGCTTTCAGGTAGAGGCTAATCGCTGCCAACCCGTCGCCTTGGCTCTCCTGGAGCTCACCAGCCCGCTCCTCCTGCTGAGTGTCCATCAGCCACTGGTAGTAGCCCCGGCGCAGCTTCTCCAGGGCAGGGTGGCCCTGGGTGGGTAACGGGTGTGTGTGTGCATGAGGGGTGCCGGTCACAGCCCCCCTTCCTGCCCTGCGGTGTCCCAGGCTTTTCCAATCCCACTGCAAGGCATGGGCCAACCCTCTCGGTGGATCCCTGGCTAGGTTTCAGCTGCCGCTGTGACAAAGAGGCAACAGGGATATTGGCAGGGCGAGGTCTGACGGGCTGTGGAGAGCATGGCCTTACCTTGGCCTCAGCCACAGCGATGCAATCATCCCAACGGTGGAGTTCCTGGTACATGTTCATCGCCTCCTCTACAGCGTTCTAGCATGGCAAGGGTTTGCCCAGATCAAGGATTCAAATCAGGTGGGGAGGCCTCCCCAGACTGGCCTAAAACTCAGCCTCGTGCCCCCCCCACCACACACAAACAGAGGCAGATTCACCGTGAGAAAAAGAGCAGCCTGTCCTATGGGCCTGTAATATGCACAAGCCCCCTTTAAAGCAATTCTCCTTAAAGAGGACTCCTCAAGGGGCCGGAGCGATAGCGCAGTGGTAGGATGTTTGCCTTACAGGTGGCTGATTAGGACAGACCTCGGTTCAATCCCTGGTGTCCCATATGGCCCCCCAAGCCAGGAGCGATTTCTCAACACATAGCCAGGCGTAACCCCTGAGCGTCACTGGGTGTGGCCCAAAAAAACAAAAAAAGACAAAACCACCAAAACCCAAACAAAACAAAACAAAACAAAACAAAAGGAGGGCTTCTCAAGTTGGGTAGGTCACAAGAATCCTCCCTTCTCCCTAATCTAAAGCGACCTCCAAGCAAAAAATCACAAGCACAGGTTCTGGGTTGGGAGTGGATGTCAGACTGTGTATGGGAGGCAGAAAAAATCTTTTCCCTTCTCCCCAAACTTTTGGAAGTTCCACTGAGCACTTTCATTTTCCTGGGTTTCCACTTCCTCTTTCCCCCTCTAACCACCTCTGCCCCGTACCTGTTCCAAGAAGATCATTTCGGCCAGTTTATAGTTCTTCTCTAGCATGGCAAGGCGTGCTCGGACCTGATAAAAATCTGTCCCTTCTCCACCCTGTGGGGAATGGGGGTGGGTGGTGGGGCTTCAGCCTTCTGTGCCAGGTATATAGGCATCACTGGCTCTGTGTGGACTGAGTTGGGGAGACTGGAGGGAAGGGGGTTAAGACAGGGGAGGGAAACTGTTTCCTTGGGGCTTAGAGGTCTAAGGCCTGACAATTTGAGTGTTCAGACTTGAAGATGGAGGAGTGCAGGAAATGGGTGTGAGTAGAGAGTGAGGAATTTAAGGACCGAGTGTGGAGAAGGGTCTCAGCTTGAGACCACATTCATTGGGAGTATAATACTTACATATTCCCGAGACACTTGATCTGCAATTTCATTGGTCTTGTGTAGAAACTGGGCTTTGGCGACATGGCCCAGAGCAGAAAAGCACCTGGAATAGGAAAAGGGTCATGGGGAATGGGCTAGAGAGGTCACAGTGAATGGTGGGGAAGACGTTTGCTTTGTATGCAGCCAACCCAGGTTCGATCCCAAGCACCATACACTGGGCCCCAAGCCCTGCTGAGAATGGTTGCTAGGGGGCCAGAGTGATAGCACAGTGGGTAGAGTGTTTGTCTTGCAAGTGACAGACCCAGGCACGATCCCCAGCATCCTATATGGTCCAACCCAGGAGTGATTTCTGAGTGCAGAGCCAAGAGTAAACCTTGAGAGCCAGTGGGAGTGCCCCCGAAACAAACAAAACAAAGAAACAAAAAAATGGTTGTTAAGCACAAAGCCAGGAGTAATTCTTGAGTAATGCCAGGCATGGGTCATAATATGAAAGAAAAAGGTATTTAAGCAAGACAAGGTAAAGCATAGGTGATTCCAAGCCGAAAAAGTGGCCAACAGACACATGCAAGCAGGAAGGGCCAGCATAGCTGGAGCCTCAAGGTCTTGATAGGAGGAGAGGTCAAGTATCACAGGGCCTCGGGGCCTGTTGGCAAGGCTGGAGTCTGGGTTTTGTTTCTATTGTTGTTCATTCATATTTGGTTTTGGGGCCATACCCGGTGGTGCTAGGGATCCTAGCTGTTCTCACTGGACCACTGGGTACCAGAGACTGAATTACCAGGAACTGAACTCGAACTTTCCAAATGCCAAGAAGGTGCTCAGCCCCCCTGAGCTCTCTTCAGTCTATCTGAGTGTGATTTTAGAGGAGGGTTTCCAGCAGGGCCAGGGATCTGCTTCTGGACCTTCATAATGCTGCTTCCCTTAAGCATCTTTCTCTGTCCTTCTGACCAGTGTGAATTAAAGGAAAGGATGGGACTACAGGTCAGCAAAGCAGCATCGTGGATGAAGGGGGGTACTGTGTTGGGTGGGGAGCAAAGAGTGGGACAGGAGAGGGAGCAAAAAGATCTGAAGCTGGGCCAGAGAGATAACACAGCAGTAGGATGTTCTTTGGGTTTTTTTTGTTTTGTTTTGGTCACAACCGGCAGCATTCAGGGGTTACTTCTGGCTCTATGCTCAGAAATTGCTCCTGGCAGGCTCAGGGGACCATATGGGATACTGGGATTCGAACCACTGACCTTCTGCATGAAAGGCAAATGCCATACCTCCATGCTATCTTTCCGGCCCCAGCAGTAGGATGTTTTCCTTGCATGTGGGAAACTAAGCTTCGATTCCCGGCACCCATATGATCCCCCAAGCCTGCCAGGGGCAATTTCTGAATACAGAGCCAGGAGTTAGCTCCTGAGTGCCACTGGGTGTGACCCAACACCCCCCAAAAAACAGAATATCTGAAGCCCCTTGATCACGAGCCAGGGTTGTGACAATCAGGGCCACAGACTGATTCCGGGATGTGCCAATGATCACCTTACAGCCCTTCACCGCACAGCTCTCCCAGGTGGAACACACCATTTTCCTTTACTAACTTTGCTTTATTTTCTTCTCCTAGGGGCTGGAGCAGAGTTTGGGTTATGTTCAACAATGCTTGTTGGGTATTCCTGACTCTACTCAGGAGGGACCCCTGGTGGTGTTCAAGGGACCAGGTATGGTGTGGAGGATTGCACCAGAGTTGGTGTGTGAAAGCATATGACCTAGTGTCCTGTCTTTTTTTTTTTTTTTTGCTTGTTTTTGGACCACACTAGGCAGCATTCAGAGGTTACTCCCAGCTCTGCATATAGGAATCATTCCTGGCAGGAGGCTCAGAGACCATATGGAATTGAACATGGTCAGCTGTGTATAAAGCAAGTGCCCTACCCACTGTGCCATCTCTCTGGCCCCTCCTTCCTATCTAATGGCCCTCAGACCGATTCTGCACAGTGACCATGCAGATATCAGGCAGAGAGAGCTTCAAGTCACACTCAAATATTGAAGGGATGTGCACTGAAAGGACTGGGTATGGGAGGGCCACAGATTTGAAAGGAAGGGAGGGACTCAGTCAGTGGAGGGGACGTCCCAGCCCAGGCGTGTTCTTCAACTCCAAGATGGGGTGACATTTGGAGTCCATGTCATAAGGAAGGGCCTGCGCTGTTTGTGGGCACCCCATGGGGCACAGCAGCCCCAGGGGCCCCAGGACCAGCCTTTCCTGGGCAGGCACCCCCAGTCACACTGCTCATTCTCACCTCTCTGCAATGTGCAGCTGCCTGGCTTCCAGGGCCAGTTTACTCAGTGTCTTCCACATGGCCTCTGTTTCCGGGGTCATTTCCAGAGTCTCCAAGAAGGCTGTGGCCCTAGGGAGTCAGAAAGCAGGGTGTGGGGAGAGGTGAGGAGGAAGAAGAAGGGGAAGTCAGGCTCCTGTCAGGGTGCTCTGGACTCTGTGGCCAGGCTGGGGAGGCAGGAACAGGTGTGTCCTGAACCTTTTAGTCTAGTCACCGCTGGATCAGTCACTGAGGGAGCCTTTGTAGGCAAGGTCAGTGCCCCCCCCCCCCCCCTTTCCCTGGGGACCAGGCTCCCCACCCTCACCGGATGTAGTTGCCATCATCGATGGCCGTTCCAAACTCGATCAGGCCCTCATCCAGCGTGTAGGCGACTGTGGTCACTCCCTCGGTCACCATCACCTCGGTCTTGCCTCCGCCCCGCTCCAGGCCTATGACATCCCCCTAGAAAAAGACAAGCCCTCGATGGGCTCAGACTCTGCTGTGGATGGTCCCCACCCCACTGTGAGATTGTTTCTCTGGGTTTCCTTCCTTAAGCAGACCAACACTCATCTCTGCTGACACTCCCGGGTCTAAACCCACTCATGGTCGAGCACACCACAGCACGGCCCACTTCCACTCTCACATGGCCCCTGAGGAACAGTCATCTTTTCAGATTTTACTTTTTGGTGTCTGGGCCACATCTAGGGGTGCTCAGGGAGCACTCCTGGCAGGGCTTGGGGGAGGGGGAGCCCTATGTGGTGCTGGAATCGAACCCAGGTTGGTGACATGCAAGGCAAGCATCCTACCTGCTGTACTATCTCTATTTTGCCAAGGATCTGTTTTTTGGATGAAAATTTCACTGTGGGTCCACACCTAATGTTGCTTAGTAGCTATTCCTGGCTCTGTGCACAAGGGTTGCTCACAGAGGTGTGCTGGGTGGTGCCAGAGATTGAACTCAAGCCACCAATATGCAAAGCATGCCCCCTGTTCACTGAACTATCTTTCTGGTTCCTCAATGAGACCCTTTGAGAATAAAAGTGTACTCAAACGGTGATCTGAGGGTATATGGTGAAGAGAGACCTGACACTCTGGTGGTAGACAATGCCAGCATAATACTACTACTCTAGTATTGTAAACAAAAAATAAAGATGTGGGGCTGGAGCGGTAGCACACGTGGTAGGGCATTTGCCTTGCTGACCTAGGACGGACCATGGTTCCCTCCCCTGACGTCCCATGTGGTCCCCCAAGCCAGGAGCGATTTCTGAGTGCAAAGCCAGCAGTAACTCTTGAGTGTCACAGGGTGTGACCCCCACAAAAAACACACACACAAAAAGATTTGATCATTTAAAAAAATACAAATTATTTGGGGTTGGGAAGATAGCATGAAGTTATGAAGGTATGTTTTCCTTTCATGCAGAAGGATGGTGGTTCAAATTCCGGCATACCATATGGTCCCTTGTGCCTACCAGGAGTGATTTCTGAGCCTAGAGCCAGAAGTAACCCCTGATCACTGCCGGGTGTGACCCCCCCAAAAAATGTTTAAAAAAATACAAATTATTGGAGGGAGAGGGACATGGGGAATCAATGATGCAAAAAGAAAAGGTACAAAGAGAAGTTGGTGCCTTGTTGGGAAATTCAAACATATTGTGTCTGGAAAAGAGTAACAGGAGTTGGAGTGAGAGCACAGCCAGTAGGGCACTGGCTCTGCATGTAGCCACCTACCCAGGATCGATGGAAACACTTAATGGTTCCCCTGAGCTGTACCAGGTGTGACTGCTGAGTGTAGGTCCAGGTGTAAGCCTTGAGCAGAACTGGATGGGGCCCAAGAGCCATCATCATTATCACCACCACCATCATTGTTCTAAACAGCACATTTGCTACCTTTTTAACTTGTTTCATTGGCATCTGATAATGCTCAGAGCTCACTCCTGGCTCCACCATTTAGGTTTAAGGTGACTCCTGGCATGGCTTGGGAGACCATATAGGGTGTGAAGGATTGAACTTGGGGGTCTGGAGCGATGGCGCAAACGGTAGGGCATTTGCCTTGCACACGCTAACCTAGTACGGACTGTGGTTCGATCCCCTGGCACCCCATAGGTCCTTCAAGCCAGGAGCGATTTCTGAATGCACAGCCAGGAGTAACCCTTGAATGTCTCCAGGTGTGGCCCAAAAAGGGGAAGGAAAAAAAAAAAAAGAACTGGAGGGGTGGTGCAGCGGTAGGCTGTTTGGCTTGCAAGTGGCTGACCTAGGATAGACTACGGTTCAATATCCTGGCATCCCATATGGTTCCCCAAGCCAGGAGAGATTTTTGAATGCATAGCCAGGAATAACCCCTTAGCATCACTGGTTGTGACCCAAAAACCAAAACCAAGGGGCTGGAGAGATAGCATGGAGGTAGGGCATTTGCCTTGCATGCAGAAGGATGGTGGTTCAAATCCATATGGTCCCCTGAGTCTGCCAGGAGTGTACAGCCAGGAGTAACCCCCTGAATGCTGTTTTTGGATGTGACCCCAAAACAAACAAACAAACAAAAAACAACAACCAAAAACCAAAAACCAAACCAAAACAAAACAAAACAGCAAAAAAAAAAAAAAAAAAAAAAGAAAATGAACTTGGGTTGGCCTTCAAGTCTTTGCATTGTTTTCGTCAGATACTGGTTGGTTTGTTTGTTTTGGGACCAAACCTGGTTTGGTTTGGTTACTCATGATTTTGCCCTCAGGAATCACTCCTGGCAGGCTCGGGATCATACAAGATGCTGGGGATTGAACCTGAGTCAGTCACCTGCAAGGCAAGCGTCCTACCTGCTGTGCTATCACTCTGGCCACTGATGCTGGTTAGTTTTAAGCTTTGGTCACAGAAATGCAAAATTAGGGGTCTGGGGAGCTAGTACAATGGGTAAGGCATTGCTGACCTGGGTTCGATCCCTAGCATCCCTTGTAGTATCCAGCACCCTGCCAGGAGTGATCCCTGAGTACAGAGCCAGAAGTAAGCCCTGAGCACTTCTGGGTGTGTTCCCCAAATCAAAAGAAATTGAGAAATAGAAACATGAGTAAACTTCCAGGGAAACCATAACAGAAATGGGATGTGGACTCTCCAAATCAAAGAAGTGGGGAGAAAGGTGGTTAGAGAGGACGAAAGGGCAGTTTGGGGACGGGATGGCACAGGCATCGGCAGACCAAGTGCCTTACACTCTCCAACTCACTGCCTAGGAATCTCAGCTCCCAAAGCAGCAGAAGTTTCTGAGGTGGCCCCTAAACTCCAAAAGCCAGTCACGCGTGGAGGGTAGTAGGGGTGGAGAGTGGGTTTCAGTCGAAGTCTGAGGAATTTTGATGGCTAAAACTGGGGTTCAGCCCGAAGACAGTGACAGAACTGTGCTCCATTTTGGGGGATCGTACAGCCTAAGGAACTTTCCCACGATGATGTGATAAATTACGGGGAGCACTCAATTATCACCCTGAACTCTGGGTGCTCCTTGAAGGTCTCTGTGCAGTCTGGCCCACCATGGGGATGGAGCTGGAGCCCGACTTTGTCACAAGTCCCTGTGACCATGGGTCAGGTTGAAGAACATCCAATACCCTGACAGCTCAGTCTCCGAGGAGCCCTGGCACTGACATACCCGAACAGTGGACATGGTGACCCTCTCAGGGGCCTCGATGTTGTACCACACACACAAGTTGTTTCGGTTCTGGGCCACAAGCACATCGCTTCCGGGGACCCACTGCACGTAGGAGCAGAAGTTGAGGATCATGGTCTTAGAGCAGCTTTCGATGTCATACAGGTGCAGCTGGAGAGGCAGAAAACACTGTAAGGGGGGAACAGTGGGGTATCCTGGGGGGTGCTGATCTCTCCCTTTGGGGTGGGGCAGGATGACCTAAAATCGCCAGGCAGGGAGGGACTTTCTGCATTTCACTGCCTTCATTTTGAGGTGTTGAGAATTTGAACCCAGATCTATGTTGGGTCATATCGCAGCCCCACCTGCTCAGTCCCAAACCCTCAATGGTCATGTCGAGTTGAAGTATCTCATGACCAGCCAGATCCTTTTAGGGATCACTTGCCTCCCAATTACTCTCTTTTTTATTGTTGTTGTTTTTTGGGCCACACCCGGCAGTGCTCAGGGGTTACTCCTAGCTTTGTGCTCAGAAATCATTCCTGGCAGGCTATAGGAGGACCATATGGGATGACTGGGATAGAACTTAGTTCATCCTGGGTCAGCATCCTACCACTGTGCTAATTTCTCTTTTTCTTTAAAGGGCATTCTCCTCACTCTGAAGAAACACACATTCTCTCTTTAGTGCCTTTTCTTCTCTTTCCCTTCTAGAAAAATTTATTAAAAAAAAAAAAGCCTGAAACAATAGCATAGCGAGTAGGGCATTTGTTTGCCTTGCACGCACTCGGCCTGGGTTCGATCCCTGGCATCCCACATGATCCTCCAAGACTGCCAGAAGTAACTTCTTTTTTTTTGGTTTTTGGGCCACACCCGGTGGTTCTCAGGGGTTACTCCTCGCTGTCTGCTCAGAAATAGCTCCTGGCAGGCATAGGGGACCATATGGGACACCAGGATTTGAACCAACCACGTTTGGTCCTGGATCGGCTGCTTGCAAGGCACATGCCGCTGTGCTATCTCTCCAGGCCCCAGAAGTAACTTCTAAGCACAGAGCCAGGAGTAACCACTGAGTGCCACCCCCCCCCCCACTGCTATGACCCAAAAACCAAAAGAAAAATATATAAAATAAAAGGAAAAAGAAGATGACCAAAAAAGTAAAGGTCTATACCCCAGGAATTCAGGTTTGGCAAAGAGCACACTTGCATTCTTAGATTAATTCTGGGCCTGAGGTACCAGCCTGCAACATGAAGAAAAGCCAGCAGATAGAATGGTCTGGAAAACTGTAATGCAGTCTTCCCATTACAGAAATAATGAAATTTTGTTTCTGTTTTTGGGTCATACCCTGAGGCGCTCAGGGGTTACTCCTGGCTCTGCACTCAGAAACCACTCCTGGAAGGCATGGGGGACCATATGAGATGCCAGGATTTGAACCACTGTTTGTCCTGGGTCAGGCAAACGCCCTACTGCTGTGCTATTTCTCTGGCCCCTGAAAATAAAATTTAAAAACAACAACAGGGGCCGAAGAGATAGCATGGAGGCAAGTGTGCTTGCCTTGCATGCAAAAGGACAGTGATTCAAATCCCGGCAGTTTGAATCCCGGCATCCCATATGGTCCCCTGAGCCTGCCAGGAGCAATTTCTGAGCATAGAGCCAGGAGTAACCCCTGAGTGCTGCTGGGTGTGACCCTAAAACCAAAAAAAAAAAAAAAAGAAAGAAAAAAAACAACAACAACAACAACAAAAGTCAAACATGAAACACCAGACAGGTTCTGCCCCTGAGGTGGATTCTTTAGTGACAGGAAGTGGAGTCCTGAATCCAGGAGGACCAGAGGAGCCATTTTCAGCAGCCTCAGACCTGGAAGAGCTAAGGCACAGCAGGCTGGGCTTGAGGCCCTTTCATGAGGTCACAGACTGAATAGATAGAGAGAAAACAATCCCTAAATACTTTGGTGCCTTCCTGATAAAAATCTACTGAGGATGCACTGGGAGGCCACAAAAGAGAATGTTGAAGGCTGGAGTGATAGAACAGCAAGTAGGGGACTTGCCTTGAAGACAATAGACCCACATTCAATTCCTGGTACCTCATATGGTCCCATGAGCCCACCAAGAGTGATCCCTGAGCACAGAGCCAGGAATAAGTTCTGAGCGCTGCTGGGTATGGCCCCCAGTCAAAACAAACAAGAAAAAGTTGGTTCTTGGTGACATTTGCTATGCTGACAATATAGCATGAAGGAATTAGGGCACACTCAGCCTCCCACATCCCTGGGAGCAGTGAACCCCGACTCACGCGGAATTTCCGATCCCGGAAGAGGAGCTTGTGCCCAGTCTCATTGAGTTCCAGCCAGTCCACGCGGCTCTCATGGCTGATGGTGCCAATGTTGTAGCCACCAATGAGATCCACTGTGGAGTCCAAGAGAGACATTTCACGAGGTCATATCTAAGCCCTGTATCCACCTGCAAATATAGACTGATGTGGGGTTTTAAGGATGTTGCATTAGGGGTCAGAGCGATAGTGCAGTGGGCAGGGATGGTTCATGCTTTGCCTGTGGTTGATCAGGTTTGATCCCCAGCATCCCAGATAATTCCTGAGCACCAGAAGCAATTTCTGAGTATAGAGCCAGGAGTAACCCCTGAGCATTTCCAGGTATAGTTCCCCATTCCACTCCCCAAATCTAACCAAACCAAACCAAACCAATAAAATATTGTATCAACCTAACCAGGGTTTTGCAAACATTTTTCACTTGTCACCCCTTTTCTTTTTTCTTTTGATCATGCTTGGCTTACTCTTGGCTCTGCGTCTAGGGATCACTTCTGAGGGATATGGCTGGACCCTCATCAGCTTGCGTGCAAGGCAAGCACACTGTCCACTGTTTCTCTTCTACTTTTTCCAACCCTTGTCACTGGAGAAATGCAATATAGGTTCAATGTGGGCAGAAATCACACGGATTCATCATGCATCCCATTTAGACTTAATTTTTGGTGGTTGTGTACTCAGAGACCTTGTATTTTGTAATAATTTTCTTAATTCTCATATTCACCCCATGTAGGGATATGGCACAGTTTAAGAAGCAAGGCCTGTAATCAAATTGTATAAGTAAAGATATTAAAAAAAAAAGAAGCTAGGTCTAGAGGATGTCAATGAGGAATACAAATGGCCAACACACAAAGAGCTTGCTAAGTTGATGCCTTTAGCATCTTAGTAAAAAACAATTTGCTTGATTGCTTTTGCTTTTGGGCCGAACCCAGTAGTTTTCAGGGCTTTCTCCTGCTTCTGCTCTCAGGGATCATTCCTGGTGAGGCTCTGGGGGACCATAGAGAATGCCAGGAATGGAACTCAGGTCAGCTGAGCAAGGCAGCACCCTGCCTGCTGTATTATCTCTCTGGATCCCTGAGTCTATTTAAAAAAAAGTATAGGTTTTTCTTAACATTGCATTTAATTCAAAAGGGCCAAACTATCAAGAAATGTGATGATTCAGTAAATTTGGGAATTGTCTCACAGAAGATGAAAAAGGATGGATGATGGGTTCCTATGCCATTATGCAGGAGATCCACTGAGAGGCAGCATTGAACAAGAGGACAAGCCCTACATAAGGGTGCAGAGATGTGAGAGACCTGGATGGGTTTGTTCATGGTGTACAGATGGGTTTGCTCCAAGGCAGAGCCTTTGTGGGTCTGTGAAGGGAGGGGGCAGTGGAAGCAAACAATGGCAAAAGCACATGGACAAAATAGGAGAACCCCCAGCATCACCAGGAGTGATTTCTGAGTGCAGAGTCAGGAGTATCCCCTGAGCACCACTAGCTGTGTCCCCCACCAAAGAAAGAAGTAGGGCCAGAGCAGGAAGGGCATTTCATTTTTGTTATTTATTATTTTTGTTTTGGGGCCACACCTGGTGGTTCTCAGGGGATACTTTGGACTCTGTGTTCAGAAATCACTCCTGGCAGACTAGGGGGGCCATATAGGATGCCAGGGATCAAACCCAAGTCAGCTCTGGGTTGGCCATGTGCAAGGCAAACGCCCTACTGCTGAGCTATAGCCCAGGCCCAGGGCATTTGCTTTGCATGTGGTGGAACTTGGGCTCTATCCCCAGTACCACATATAGTCTTCTGAGTCCATCTGGACTGATCAATGAGCAGAGAGCTAGGAGTAAGCCCTGAGCACTGCTGGGTGTGACCCTCAAACAAAAAGCAAACAAATTAAAGAAGAGATATAATGGACCATAGAAATTTAAAAAATATTTAATTCCAGAGATATGGCACAATGGTATAACACCTGTTTTACTCAAACTGAACCCCTAGGTACCACAAAAATAGGTAAAGTAATGAATTCAATCAAATAAGTGCCAGGCAGCTGCTCAAGTCTGGATACTCTTACGAACAGGGATCTCGCCTGCTTGTCTCTATGTCTCTTTCTTACACTTTGGTGAAGCCCTGGTTTTCTTTTGAACACGGGTAACTCTCTTTCTATCCCCTCAATACAAACTATCTTGGGGAGGAAAAAAAAGAGCCAGGAGGATAGTGCATAGCACATGCATGGACACAGGCTTTGCATGTTCCTGACCCCAGTCCAGGCCCTCCAGAGTCCTCCAAACATTGCCCCCAAGACCTCCCAGCACTGCTGGGCCTGTGAAGCACCACATCTAGGACTCAGGCAGTCATCCAAATAACCTGGAAGGCAGAATATCGCCCAGAGGGACTCCTAGATTCTGAGGACCAACAGGAAGGCAAGTGCATCCTCTACTGCCACAATAAATCAAGATAAATTGAAAATGTCTCAACTCCAAAAGATACATAAGAGGAGAGAAAGGACAAGCCACAGGCTAGATAGAATAAACCCAATACAAGTAACACTCAAAACACACACACACACACTCACACACAAATGTCAGGCCAGTGAGAAAAACAGAAACTAGTAACAATGGTCACTGCAATGAGCAGGTAGTGCACAGGAGAAGCCATCCCAATGACTAATGAGCATATGCCAATGCAAAGTGAGATTATTTCTCAGACATGGCACTCAGTGGAACTGTGGGGTCAGGTGAGTCCAAGTACTGGAGAGGATGGGGACAGCGGGGACTCGCACTGCAGCAGGACTGTCATCTGGTCCAACCTCCCTGGAGCGCAGTTTTAACAGTTAGTGAAATTGGGGCTACACCTTTTCCGTGACGCAGCAGTTCTATTTCTTTCAAACCAATGTCGGTCCTGGGTCGGCTGCTTGCAAGGCAAATGCCCTACCACTGTCATGTCTCTCCAGCCCCAGCAGTTTTACTTCTAATGATAAGTCGGAGTAAACTGAAATATTTGGACAGTGTAGAAACCAACAAGTCAAATGCCCATCGACAGAGCCACGATGGAATGTCAGGGTTCTAACAGTCCCGAACACAGGTACACAGAGCAATATCATGATTATGAACAAGAGCAAACATATATTAAGTGCTTACTGGGCAACAGAATCTAGCCTTAAGTATCCAAGCTTTGCATATAAAGAAGGCACCATTTTTTGATTTTAGTTTCTGGGCGACACCTTGCAGTGCTTGGGGGGACCATATGAAATGCCAGGGACTAGACCAAGACAAGATTAGCGCCTTCGCTCTTGTACTGTCTCTTCACCTCATCATGTATTTATTTAAAGGTTCTAACGGTTACCTGTCTCTGATGTCCTAATGTTCTATCTCACACAATTTTGTGATCTGGAGACAATCTATTTTTGAGAAGTGATGGGGTTCACATCCAGTGGTGCTCAGGGTTTTTCCTTAATCTGCACTAAGGAATTCCTCTGGTGTTGCTCAGGGAACCATTGGCAATGTCAGGGATTGAACCAGGGATGGCTGGATGCATGACAAATGCCTTAACCACTGTAGTATCTCTCTGGCCCCCAAACATCCATTTTTTTGTTATTAACAGCCCAAATTATTTCTCATTTTGGAGTTTACTGTTAAGTTTTGATGTTTAGGTAACTAGGTTACGCTAGTGATAACTTTCAGTGGTAACTTAAAGTGCAAAGTTAGTGCATCATCACCCAGGACCCCCACACTCCCCACTGACCCCACCTTTCGCTCTCCTAAGACCAAGCCCAACTCACCCACGGCAATAGTCTTGATGTCAACTAGATAAGCCAATTTCTTGTTCTCATCCATCCCCCGCTGACGCCGCTCATTGATTCGGACACTGCAACATGGGGGGGGAGGGGGCAGGTCAGGCAAAGCGGGGCTCGGGCCCAGACACATTTGCTAAGGGCTTGGTGGCAGCAGACGGGTTGGCATTTTCAGGTGAACCCGAGGACACAGACGTCAAAGAAGGAATCCTTCAGGGCAGGAAGGGCTGGGTGAACTCTGTGGGGTTACCTGATGAGATGGGGGTTCATAAACTCGGTGCGGACGGAGCCCAAGGTGTCATTGCTTCCGTACTCCACCAGAGTCAGCTCGCCAGCATTGAAGATCATGCACACCTGGGGTGAGGTAGATCGGACTGTTACAGGGTGGGAGGTACCAATGGGAAGTTGGGAGTACCTATGGTGAGAGGCTGCTGGGATGCAGAGAAACCACCGGGAGGTATGTGGGAAAAAGCTCTGCAGCTGCACACGACCAGGGGGCTACACTTTGCCTCAAAGGGAACCCCCCATTTCCTTTCATTTTGTTGGTTTTGGGTCATACTAGGTGGTAACTCAAGGGCTACTCTTGGAGAAGTGTTTGCGCCACTCCTGGGACCATGTGGTATTGAGGATTGAATCCAGGCCTTGCACATGAGAGCACAAACTCCAGTCCTTTGATGCAGAAGTCTCATGTCCCAATCCCAAAGGACTAGGAATGTGGGTCTGGAAGCAAAGGCCAACACAGGAAATAATCCACACAATATTGAAGAGAATAAAACAGGTTCAGGAAAATTCCATCACAAGCTTTCTGCTCACTAGCAAAGGATACCAGCAGGCAGATAGACTAGTTGTAGAACCAAAACACCAATCAGCTTCTCCCTGAGACCTGAGGTCTTTATTGGCAAGAGAAAGGCCACCCTAGGGTGGAGAACAGGTAGGCAGAAGGGACCCATTTAGAGGTACTTCCAGTCCATGAATGACAAGCACCAGCAAAGAAGAATTATCTGTGGGACTGGAGTGATAGCACAGTGGTAGGGGCATTTGCCTTTCACACAGCCGATCTGGGACAGACCAGGGTTCAATTCCCAGCATCCTATATGGTTCCCTGAGCCTGCCAGGAGCAATTTCTGAGTGCAGAGCCAGGAGTAACCCCTGAGCACTACAGCCAGCTATAGCCCCAAAACAAGATAAAACAAAACAAAACAAAACAAAAATAATTATCCTAAATAGAATGAAAACTGGTTACTCCAACAATCTACCAGCCCCACTTTCCTCCCTGCTTAGTTCCTCTGCCCAGTGGATATTTCCTGACACTCCCAGTCCCTCCACCTTTCTTTGGGGCCACACTTGATGGTGCTCATGGTTTACTCCTGGTAGTGCCAGAAGGAGTATGGGTCAACTGTACTGTCTCTGGGGACCCTACCCCACAAGGCCTCAAAGCCTTGTCCCTGGCCAATCTTCTGAGAGGAGTGAGGAGGAGCCCCCTGAGAGGGCAACAGTGAGCCCAGACCTACTCACATTCTCATTTTCAAAGAAGTACTTCTCATGGCCACCAGACCCCTGCCATGCTATCTGTGTAGAGAAAAACCAGAAAGGGCAATAAAAAAAAAGGTTTTTATTTTTCTGATCAATTCACCATAATATAGCGAGTTAACAAGTTGTTGA